>JAMKCH010084336.1:0-76369 GCA_023653785.1 Ophioderma brevispina | reverse complement strand
TGATACTTTATCGCCAAGGCACAGTCTTAGCTTTCAATGCCGTTTGTTCTGTTCACATGTCTGTTGTAATCTTGAGATGTTAAGTGAAACCGGACAATCGGGCGTGGAAGGCCAACTTTTGTGAGCCCTTATGACTCAATGACTGATAATCTCTCCACAGGTTGACGTTAGATGTGATATGGTCATTTTCTTGATTTTTTTCATGTTACAGAAAATCAGGTGAAAATCGGTTTTTATAAATGGAACACAAACAGAATTGACTTTTGTAAAATTGGTAAACATTGGGTCTCTACTCTATGCCAGGACATACAAAGGTTGGGTAAAAAAAAAAAAAAGTTCATTACAACTTCTCCAAGATCAGTGAAAAAAACAAATAGGTAGTAGAAATTGTGTTTTTCTTTGATATGACGATAATTTAAAAATATAATGTGAAAAGGACAATTGAATCTCTATTAATAGGCTTTGTCCCCAGAGGGCCCTTGACCAACACAACAAAGGGGTGGTGCTCCACAGCCAGGAAAATTAAACGTGGAGCTGACAAGAGAGCAAGTAACATTACATACCAGTGTAACACGCAATGCAATTACTAGACCAACAGGCCACTTGCCCATTCAAAATTACCACAAATCATAACGAACGATTATTCCTCATAACGTACAAGGGCCCAATTCACAACCACTCCACTGATCTCATTCAAACCACAGAATATTTAGGTATAAAGCATCCAGTTCAAAGCCAACTCCCCTCATTGCGGAGCGGAGTTCACCTCAAACAACCAAAAAACCATCCGCACAGGCGTAGGACTTCCATTCTCTTTCACTAAGCGCCTCTGACTCAGACAAACAGCCTCCAAGACCAACTCCCTAATATGAGCGGAATCTGTTGTACCTCAAACACAACCCAACACCATATGGAAAAATGAGTCCTGATGCTACTACAGTACTTCTGCCATTTTCCCCAAAACCACTCACAGCCTGTCCAAACATCAAAGGCCCACCCGGGGGGGGGGGGGCCACTTGATTTCAAAGGTGGATATCATGCTAGGGTATGGCCTCCCAAACCGTACCCTAAACGCGTATTGAACTTGACAAGAAAAAACACCCTAAGGCACGTATTTCGGGTGATTTTGCTACCCTTACAAGTGTTTTGTTTAATTTTAAAAACCCTAAACACAGTAATGTGATGACAGTTTAAAAAAGACACCTTTTAAAACAAGTATGTTGACATCATTTTGCTCCCTAAACGAGTACCTTATAAAAAATGTCCTTAACCACTTACAGGCGATAGGCTTTTTATTGTAACTGGCTTGATAAAGAAAAGTTTTACACATTGATTTCATCGAGTTTTGTATTTCACTCTTTGTGTAAAAGCATCAATTGACTGATTATCTACAGCTCTAAGTTTAAAATTTAAATCCATTAAATTTTAAATTTCAAGCTTTAAAAAAGTTGTCCCTATTTCTTGAAATTAATGGGTCTTATCGCGCGGTGTCGTAATTGACAGTGTTGATTGACACGAAATTAGAGACAGGCCAAATCCTGTTTCTACGCCATAGCCTACATTAACGTATCATAGTGTAGAATTAACAGCGAAAATGCAACATTGGAAACTCCAAATTATAACGGCTATATATGTAGGAGACGGCAGCGACATAGAGAAAATAGCTAAGGGTGAAATCGGTTAAAATCACTCGGGGAATATACCATATGAAATCAGAAGCGAAAATCGGGAACAAAACTCACTATTTTCCGCATTTCCAATGCAATTTTTACAAGCTACCTAAAATATTACACCCTAAAACGTATTTTCGACTGAAAAGCATACCCTTATTGAATTTGTTGCGATTTTGATACCCTAAACAATGTAAACGCGTACATCGCCTGATCGCAAAAAACGACCTAATTACGCGTTTTTCTACACAGAGCATGATATCCACTGGATTACAAGTGGCCCCCCCGGGGCCCCACTGACAGAACGGTGTAAAATCATGTAGTGACATCAATAAGCCCGGCCAGGGTACCGCCGCCTGCCTGCCCTACAATCATTCTGGCAAAGGCTACACCCACGAAGAGCCAGCACCTTAAGGGGCGACCCAACCCTACCAGAATTTGACATTGGGTGGGTGGGAGGTAAATTTAACACGTCACACTGGTCTTGCTCACTGCCGAAAATGCGAAGGTTGTCACCTTCCCGCCAGAAACCAAAAAACAACGCGATCGGGAAGCCTAATGGACGTTAGGTGCTGACGCAAATTGTGCACGGCGCACCCCCCCCCCCCCCCACCCCCACAGCGACTGGCACTCAAGGCCGACGATTAGTGAAAAGGGAAGGACACGGAAGGACAATGTGGGAGGCTTCCTGACCCCACCCCCAACCAACACAGGGGGAGACCAAACACGCCAGGAGCGGGCCCCGTGGGGACAAAATCACCTTTGGCCAGACACGCTGGCAAAAGGTGTACATAGTCACTTGTCTTTTACAATATTTTATGGGCTACAACACTTCAGGGCTACAAGAGGGTTACCGCTCTCCTACAGTGAGTAAAAACACAATATCAGCGGAGTTCTGTCACCAAGTATATTTGATCACGGTCACCCGGAAGCATACATTGGCGGACTCTATCTACACACTTTTTGTCATTTTTATTCATACTTTGGTTTTCTACGTTTTGACGACATTAGTGATATTTCGCGTAGCGATTGCAATTTGTATAAAGACAGGCTTACCATTATCAAAAAGGCAAAATATGATCAATTTAGAGAAGGATCCGTCTCACTTGTCGGACAATTAAACCAACTGCCAGTGGCATTCGCTGACTGATATTTCGCCGCATAAGCGACCCACTTGACGGTAAATACCTCTGTCCGGCGCTTTTAACTCCAGACGAGGGCTCTATCGGAATCCCGTCCCTTAAGCTACCCCGCACCGTGAACCGTGCTCCTATTGCTCAAAACGTTTTTACCGACATTATCTTCGGGCTGACAGCTCCGGTAGGGTGGTGCATTGCCGGCAGCGAAAGCTGGGAAAGTTCCTCCTTGCTAATCTCTAGACACGGGATATGGAAGTCTGAAAAGGTCGCAATGTTTACCTTTCTACAGGACGTGGTGCCTCCAGTCCCTTGGGCCTATGACTTGAAATTTTCATTTGATAAATGTTTATTATTTCGTCGCACATTTCAGAGGCGTAGACAGTCTTTATAAACCATGGCACGTATGTGATGTTCATTCAGAAAACAAAAAATGTCGACTCTTTTTTGCTTCAGATCCCATTGCTGCCAATTCTCGTTGGTGAGAATACTTTTGTCATATTTCATATAAGATACAAAAATATTTAAATGATTTTAACTCATGACTTCATCGCAATGAAAAGTATAATGAAAATGTGAATTTAAGTGATAATAAATTAAGCGAGTGAGTGCGATATGGCTCAACTGCCTGCATATTGTTCACTATTCTGCGTTCTTGTTTCTTTTATATAGCTCAGGTAGATATAGAAAATAAATGAATTTTCTGAGAGGTACGGAGGAAGAAAGGCCATTACTTTGAGCATAGAGTTGCACACGGTAAAATCCTTTGCCTCAATGGTATGCCTTCGCCATCCACCACCATAAACTGCAACAAGGCCGATGACTTTCCAGCTAAAATTTCTGACTGTGATTGTCAAAAACGCTCCAAAACAGACAAAATTACACCCCGATTTGGGAGATCGCTCTATTCGTCCCTGACTAGCCGCTCTCCCCTACCCATTTCCAAATGTTTGTCACACAACGATAAGAAAGGTAGCCCCTGATATACAAAAAAATACACAAAATGGGACTAAATTCCTCGTGCGTAATAGCTATAACCCTGGCGCTGCTAGCGCACGGGTTAAAAAATATGACTTCAAAATTGTCGGGTAGTGATTAACCCCCGCGCAAAATAGTGTAATTCCATAAGGTCATTTATATTTACATATTCGTGACCAGGCCTAGTATTAGTCAGGATTAGGGGTGTAACCGTCGAGTATATGAGGAAGAGCGCCCTCCTACCGTTAAGTCTTTGAACAGACTAGCACCCGGAAGTTGATGCCGTTTTGGAACAGGGGTACGATGCATGGTAAAGTAAGGGGTCCAGTGAAAGATAATTGGACCCTTAACCCCACCTTAGTCTGAAAACAAGGGGTCCAAACAGAAAAACAAGGGCGTCCAAACATGATTAAATTAAGTGGACAAAACTTTTGATTCTCGAACTGTGGCATAACTTCCTTAGAGATCACGTCATGATCAGAAGTGCACTAATTCACTCCATTAATGAATGGGAAGTTTGAGAAGTGCACCTTTAAGTTTATTCAACTTCAATCCAAAAAAGGCCCTTTCTCGACTTGTACTCAATTTTCCAAATGTTGACAAAAACAAAAATCAGAGATAGCAGAGGCCTCAAATGACAAACAGTAAACACGGATAAGCAAAGAAAGAATGGCAAACAGAATTACTACTTTTACCCAAGACTAGTTTCACTAATATTTTGAATGTTTTTTCAAAGTTTTGCCCTTTCTCACCTTTGCATCCAAAGTTCCTAACATTTTTGAGGCAAACTACTACACAAGGGCTTACCACAGGCCGTCATGTACTACACTTCTGTAAAAGTAGAAGAACCCAGCCTAGGCAAATACATCGCGAGAAAATAAGTTAACTTTGAGAAATTATTCGAAATGCCCCACTAATCAACAGAAAAACACATCGGTACTAACAAATTACAGGGTTTTGCATTTTGAACGTTTTAAAAAGGGTGAAATTCTTGAGGAAAGCTTATGCATGCACAAACTTTAGTCGGTGCCGGTCGGCCATTTTGGACTCCCTAGCAGGCAGACTGATTCTAGGCAGACTCCTTAGTAGTCATGAATGTGTTCAGAATGGTTGCGTTGACGAGGGGTAAGCTGTATTTTATGGAAATTTATGGTCAGTTAAATGATTTTTTTGATTGGCTAACCCAGTTCTCGGCAACTTAAAGGACAGTTTTATTTTTTTTTGAAGAAGAACTTGTGATGGATATCTGACAGGTGCGGCAAAGAATCAGTGAGACAAACTCTGAGCTTTAGAAAAATATTAAAGTTTGTGATCGGGACACATTTTTATCTCCGGTAAGAAGTAAAAATTGGGAGGTTTCAATTCCCACATAGTACCACGGAAGGTGGGGTTGCCTGCGTCCAGTTGAAATTTTTTGGGAACCCCAAAAACCCCCTCCGATTGTGAATTCAGTGCGTCCCTAATTAGCTAATTTTCCAAAAATCGCGTTCCTGGACGCAGAAACGCAGAAAAAACGCGACCCCAGGTTTTGAATTTGCTGGTGCTGTTAGGTTGGCATTGTCTACCCCCCTGATATACAGATGTGGACAGTTAATACAAAATAATGGCTGTTCATAACAAAGGGATTACGAATTTGTGCCTCTTTCATTTGCAGTTAGTTTGTCATTTTAGGTTTTCAGCTACGTTACAGATGCAAAGAGGTCTGTGGTATGAAAACAGTGAGGAGCTAAATATTTTACTAACAGTAGCATTCAAGGGGGATTATGGAGAAGTTTCAAAGATATAACCTTTGACCTACATCTCACTAGATGTGGTTTTGCCTACTGTACTTGTGTCCTTTAGGCAAGGGTAGGGCGGCCAAGAAATCCAATTTCAGACGTCGCCATTGGTTTAACACGTAAAAGCGAAATTTTGACAAAAAATTCTGAATTTTGTATATGTTGTCAAGGAATATTTTCTTATTCCCAAACCGTTGGAGTTGAAGAATCAACTCCACTGGAAGGGTTATTTCTTAATTTTTTTGTATAAATAAAGAACGAGGATGAGGTCATATGTAGGTCATGGGAACACCCATGACCGACCCACATCAAAGCACCCAAATTGGTTTATGGTTTGCACTCCGTATTGCTGTAATTTCTGTTGACTTTTTTGGTGAGTTGCTATAATGAATGAGGCTTGGCCGCCACCACCTGCTTTGTGCAAGGTTTGTCAAAATTTGACTGAGGATCTGGCAAATGTACAACAACTTGTTTGCTGCGATGGACGCAGCAAAAAATTGCTTGAAGCAGTGTTTACAATTGAAAATACAATGTACTGCAGAAAATACCCACCAATCATGTTGCAAACTGTACTACATACATGAATTTCAGTTATCACATGCACGCACTATAAAAGTCAGTATTTTCAGTTGAATTAGTAGATCAACAGGTTAACTTGGCCAGACCTTAGTTTCGGTACCGCAACCCTAGGGTTGCATCCCCTTAGGTCTATAACGAAGGGTTGCGGGCAATATGGCATCCCAGCGAAAAAACTTATGTACGGTACATTTCAAGAGGCAACTATGCATACAGACGTTTGGTCACACATATGCCCAATTGAGCAATATCATAGGGATTATTGTTAACTAAGGCACTTTGCGGTCATTACTATCAATTCAATCGCCGATTACTCACTTTTGAAGGGAAAAATCAGCAATTTTCATCGGCTTCTATCCAGGATTCTATCGCAGCAGCGGCCATGTGTTTACAATCTCTCGAGGATATCGGGAAACAGATGCTCTATGGCCACTGACCTGTATAGAAGTCAGGTCATATAGCCTATCGGCTGTGACAGGCTGCCGATCCCCGTGTGCAATTTTCATGTTCGTTCAACATGCTTTGTTTGGAGCTTACGTGATTCCGAATATTGCAGACTACAAGCAGCAGTTAAATAAAACCGAAGGCAACTCTATGGTGCTAAGACAATGACATCACAGGTTTAGCATTGCAGATTCTCTAGATCAGAAAGTAAATCATTCTGTACACGAGATGCAGTGAATTTTATCAGTAAAAGATTTTCAGTAATCGAGTGTTACATTTAGAAAGATGTGTACTCTAATTGTTCAAATTTCTGTTTTGAAAAAAAAAAAATTATTTCCAATGGCGGTGCCTGGGTATCGCCACTTCGCTGTGCCAAAGTGCCTTGATGCTAATTTTAACTCTGCGCAGCAACAACAATACGATTTGCACTATGCGCAACATTTAAATGCAGATGTTGACAGGGTATCCCGGATGGTAAATGAAAGCAGTAGCGACCACCATTGATCAACGTGAGACTGTAGAGTGTGTCAGTAACTTGAGTAAGTATTTCATTGCATTTTCGGCATGTTACACCAACAATTCGACATATTCTATTCATAGAATTGCTACTGTAGCGTTACTACTGTCGCTGGAGATGTTTAGGAAACCGTAAGTACTTTCTAAAAAGAATTCTTTAAGAGCCACATAGTTGGTCCATTGTTCCCGTTCAGAAATATCGGGTTGTAAAGGGTACTGTTCGACCCAAAGCCAGGACCTGCCCTGCTCTCTGACCCCTCCCCCCACCCAGCAGGCAGAGATACACGATTCCCTTGCAGAAACATGAAAATATTAATGTAGTAATAATACATAATAATAATAATAGCAGAGATTTATATAATAGCAGAGATTATAATAATAGCAGAGATTCGCAAATGGCCGCTGATCACTGTGGCCCAAACATACAATAAACCTTTAGCTCATTTCAAGGGATGCAGGAGATCGGGATCAGCGCTTCCCTTATCAGCAAAACATACATCGAGATAACCATTGAAACCAGGGGACCAGCTCCCCACATATCGCAGGGTAAATCGAGACAAACCAAAGGTAATTCTTGTCCAAGGGAATTACAAGATAGCTGAATCTCACAGGGCTCGAACGCATGCCTATACGCATGGCTGAGCATACACTGGAGACGAGCGCTTACGAGTGCCTAGGTTAGGCACCGGAGTTTTGCGCGATCGCGCAAAACGCGCAAAAAATCGTGAATTTTTGGGTCTATCACGATTTTGTTGGTCCATCGTGAATTTTCACGATTTAGCCTAGCCTAGGTGAGCTAGGAGATGTATTCTCCACATCTTTGGATGCCTGAATAAAAGGTCATTCAACATATTGTGTCTTTGATGAAAGGATCCTGGAATGCATGAAAAGCTCTGAGGATTTGGGCACTCCCTGGAGGAGCATCAGCCAACATGCCAACCTCAGTCACAGCAACAGAACCATCCAACTTCCGGTGCACCCCGATTGCCTAGTCCTGCTGAGCATGACTTCGGGTTGCTTTGTACATTCACTTCTCTAACGAACCCGAAGTCATGCCAAGATCTGTCATTTTTAAGCTCCTTTACGGTTTCCAATTTATAAACTCACCCAAATCACTCCAAAATGGTCCGAATTACCCGACTGTTGACTCACCTATATCTAGACATACTCTACAATACTGTTGGACATGTATTTTTCACTGACTCGCACTAAAATGATAAAAAATTAATGACTTTTAGCAGGTATGCGATCTTACATTTTCAGTCTAAGTGCCAAATCTGGTATGGCATGGGGTCAAGATGTAAAGGTCATTGTTGAACATGTGCTTTTGCTGATCAACAAAATTAAAATAAAAAATAGTCTCTTGAAATGCTTGATGAGACGACCTCTATCGGGTGCATAAATATTGGATAACGTCTTTTGTAACCATGCATGATTGGAATAGAGACTACGATATCTATCTATCTGTCATGAATAATCGATCTATAGCTATCTAAAATATATCGATAAGTCTTGGTGCAAAGCGCATGCGTTAAAAGTGGACAAATAAACAAGGCGAGATTTATTCACATCAGATAAATGGAATATCGACAAAAAATGTTAAATTAATGGACCACGAACACGTCTGATTTTGACATCCAATGCACAAAAGGAAAACTAGCATACTCAAGAACACGTCCGTAGCCGATTTTTAGATCAGAGCATCGTAAGTACGTCACAAGCGGTAATTTTGAGTTGAGAGAATCACTTTTCACACCACCACACTGTTAAACGGATTCAAAACTACGAGCATCTTGTTGTAACCTCAGGTCAGAGATACGATAATGTCCAAAGATAAAAATAACGTCAGACCTGAGTTTACAATCATTGGAACTACCCCATGCCAGTCTTTTTCAAAGATTTAAACACTAGGAGGGCGCTTCTTTACGCATATCAAATGGTTACACACAGACTGACTAAGGGTTAGGCCTGGTCACAAATATGTAAATCCAAAGCAATTTATTTCCAAATTATCATATTATACTAAGGCCAATAAAGAAATAAACCAGTTGATCGCCCCGGCCCCCGGCCCGCCCGATTTTGACGCCGCACCAATTTTTGTGTTATTTGTTTATTTAAAAAAAGCACCAATAACCACAAAAAGGGCGAAAATGGGAAAACTAAGTAAAAATTATCAGAGCACTATTATCAGAATCTAATTTAAGAGTATCTTCATTTTGTTGAGCAATTTCTTCAACCTTCTTGCACACTACTATTTCCAAACACAACCGCTATCTTCCAATGTATCATGGTGGCCATCTTAGAACTGGCCGCCATCTTTGAAAAAAAATAAAGTAACAAATAATAAAGGCCTCCCTCACCAACTTTTTACAAAAGACCATAATGATCAACTGGTCCCGGCCCTAAAAGATGTATTGAGCGAAGGTTTGTAAAGGAAATAGTCATGATTTCTGAATATTTTGGAAAATTTGGGTGTGTGGGATGGAACTTGAGTAACTAGATTACATTAAAGTCACATAGTTGAAAAATTGTCCCATTTGTTGAGTATTCTTGGCCCTTTTAAGTTCCCCGCCCAATAGCTTACTCGAAAAGGATTCCGACAAATCCACAACGCAGGCAAATGGTGACGTCCAAAGTGAAAAAAAAAAAATGACCATCCATAATTTACGTCGTTGTGACCATCATTTCGACGAGTGTTGCCATTTCAATAGAATTAAACACAACAAAATGAACAATTTTTGCTTTTTTTAAGTTTTTTATTTTTTTCTAATTTTATTATTACTTTCATTATCCATCAATATTACAGTGTCCCCCCCCCCCCAGCAATAACAATTCGAGTCAACACGATGTTTTGGTCATCACTCTTTGACGTCACGACGAGGAGAGCAAAATTGGGCGTTTTTGATCAATGAAGCCGTGGCGAAAAAATCCGCCCGTTTTCTTCTTCGTATGTCAAAAAAGCAAATTAAAATGCCTCATTTTTGTTAATTTCTACATCAAAATTGTATTATTTTTTCGTGTAATTTCGTGATGTATGGACATATTTTTATGATGTAAGTCAACTGAGTTTGACAAAACTTGGACATATTTCCTTTAATAGGAAATTTTGCCCGGGGGGGGGGGGGGGGGGGGGGGGGGTGGAGGGGGGAGTGTGGGGGGGGTTCGTGCAATTTTGTTTTGGTAGGGACCTGCCTCCAGGGCTCAAGAAGTGGACCCGAACTTTATACCTCTCCTCTTGCATATAATGACCCACATATTTATCTAGAGGGGGCCTATACAGGGGTAGAAAATATGATATTTCGATAATTTTGTCCTAACTCTTTTTTTGATGCAGTTTTATCCCCTGAGCATTTTTGACAGCCAAATTTGTCACAATCGGGTCAAAAATGAGGTGCCGCCCAAAAACGCCATTTAAGGGAGGGGGGTCTGAGGGGTCTGAAATTGATAAATTTGTCAATTACTGGATTATATATGATATTTTAGCCATGTTGGTGTCTAAACATAAGGTCATGCGTTTTGAACTTGCCTCCCAAGGGTGGTGCTGTACGTTTTTTGGTTTCATGATGTTGTTTTGATTTGGAATTTCAAAACAACACAAACTATCCAAACAAATTTAGATCATTTGCAAAGCTGTTTATATGTCCTATAATGCCTGCAAAGTTTCAGTGGTCTAGCTTATAGTGATGTACAGATCAGCCTATGGTAAAGTTGGCAGCCAGGGGGTGCCGGAAGCGGCGCCCCCGGAAGTCGGCGCCGCCTATAGAAACTCTATGGGAATTTGTTAATTTAGTACATTTTTGCAGAATGTCATTTTTTTTTTTTTTTTCCGTCAAATCTGGGTGTATTGCTATAAATTTGGGTACTAAATGTAAAGCTAACACATTCCCACTTACATTTTTATGATTAAACAGTGGGTTTGGGGGGGTTAATATCTACATGTATTGAACTTATGGCCCATTTTGTAATCTGAGTAATGCCGGTTTCCTTATCTTCACAATTAAAGATATAGGAAATGCATACAAAAATTGCTGAAGAACAGCAAACACATTTTTTGCTGTAACTTTTTAATTACTAACCCTATCAAGGTCAATGTAATACATATTCTGAAAGGAAATTTGATGAGGAATTCAAACATCAGTCTATTTTTGAGTAGAGGGTAGAGCTAATTTTTAAATTCAAAAATGGTTTTAATTGTAAAACCCAAGATTTGTTTTTAATTAAAAAAAAAACCTTAAACCTTAAAAACGCTGTACATTAATGTAATACTTTTAACCCACCACTCTAAAAGCAAATCTGTTCTTGCACCAAATTATGTGAGTAATACGAAGATTTCTAATGACACCGAAAAATTTGCAATGGCAGAAGTTAGTTCATTTTGATCAAACATAAAGTTTTAACCCTGTATATTTTCAAGTTCACCCTATATTAATGAATGCAATTCACACATTTAGATGTCCTTACAGCTTTGGCTTTTCCAAATATATATACTTTTGTTTTACATTTCAGTGAAGTTCAAGTGAAATATCTGAGTTGAACATCAAGGTGACATACATTTGAATAATAAGGCATGTAACGCAAAAGGGGGGGGGCGAGTTCCTGACACATGACCAATATGTATTTGAGGTCAAAGATCCTTTGTAAATGTTTCAGCAGTGTCCCAGATCTACCCCGCTTTAGTAAATTGGCAATTTTTTGGTGGTCAACTTCAGCATGAGGCACTTTTGCCATTAAAGGTAGGCCGCGCTTTTCTGATTGCAATCATTGAAAACTTGTCCTAAGGTAATAATTTGATAGTACTACTGCAAAAATTTGAGCTCTTTAACTAGAACGGTTTTCGCTGTGGCCGCCAGTTAAAATTGGAATGCCATCATTACACATTTTTTTGCCATCGGGTTGTGTGTAGGTCAACGAACTTATGCACCCTATATTTCTCAAATAGAGACATTGCCCAAAATTATAAAAATGCACCGTGACCAAACAAAAAAGAGCTTGTGCTGAAAATTTTATGAAATTAACTTTAATTACGGCTTACCTTCAATTCTACATAGAAAAATATTTAAAAATCAGTAAGGTTAGGGCGTGCCGCAAAGCGCCCTCGTGGCTAATTGGCTAAATGGCTAATTTTATGAAACGAAATCAACACCTGACGGAAATTCATCAAAATGGATACCTTGACCTCAAAAACATAAAATTAACCCTAACATTGCTAAATTATGGCACATAATTCCAGAAATTGACAATTATCATTTTTCATTAATTTTCAGTTCAGACCCCCCCCCCCTCTCCCTGAAATGGCATTTTTGGGCGGCACCCTCTTCTCATTTTTTGGGGCCGATTTTGACAAAATTGGTGTCAAAATGCTCAGGGGATCAAGCTACATCAAATAAGAGTTAGAACAAAATTATCTGAAATATCAATCATTTAATAAGCCCCCCTATTTATACCAGTATTTCAACAAGTGGACCCAAACTTATACACCCTCCTCCTTGAATATAATGACCCATATTTATACCAGAATTTCCTTTCGTATTAACATCAGAACCGCCAATCAAATACCCCGGGCAAATACCCAGCGTGTTTTTGCTTCGCGACTTGGTGTTCATGTTGGAAGGCCACGGCTAAATCACAGCCATCGTCAGAAACCGTCAACAACCGAGATTACGATAATTATTTGACTAAAAAAAAGTTTGCAAAATCAATACGATTTCGAATTCTGCGATATCTGACTAAGTTCACGGACTATATATCACGCAGCGCGGATGCAGTACCCAAAATTATACCAACATCAATCACACACCGATAATTACACCACAAAGGTCATAATTTAAACAGACTGAAAAAAAGGGTCATAGTTATACCAGACGGCGGATTTTGCGACCGCTAGCAGCGATACGTCTCCGTATAGGCGTTTGTACTAAGAACCAGAACCACCCCCCCCCCCCGGGAATTTTGTAATGTCGGGACATGGACAGAGCCGCGATATAAATACATGTAAGCAGTTCCCCTAATTACCGTTTGGAAATCCCCCAAATTGAGAAGTCTTGTCCTAACCTAACCCCCCCCCCCACAAATTCCATGTTGTTTTTTTAATTTTTTTACTTCCGAGTTTGTCCAGCCTGAATTAGAAGTCATGTCATAGCTTTCCGCGCAGTCATCTGTGCATGCAGTTTGCGCACGCTGACTTTGTACGCTCGCGATTATTACAACTGCGGTTTACTGCAGTTTGCACATTTAAGTCTGGTGTGAAAGCTACCAACTTCACTTCTTGTTCAGGCCGGACAAGTATCACAACTGATTTTCATGTCAGAAACTGACTTGTCATGCAAGTTAACACCAAGGTTTGGGAAACAACCTTATGGTTTCCCAATATTTATGTCCTACCTCTGGTATGGTACAAAGATTGCACATTTGAATTAATTAACTCTGCTTGGAATTCCCAGATTGCAAAATTTTTCCAGAAATATGGAAAATCCCATTTTCTGTAATTTTCATGCCCACCATGATGATACACATGATTTGGGGACATCACTGATCAGGGTACGGTAACTAGTCCTTTTTTAAAGGGGGATGGTCCGATTTAAGTATATAAAGTTTTCATCTTAATATAATGGCTTCACCCAAAAACCCCCTCTGTAAAGTTTCTCGCCATATTCAATCCGTTTTGATGCGAGAGCTAGAAATGTGATTTTGTGAGCCCCAGGGTATTAAATGGGATGACTTTAGTATTCTGCCACCACTTAAAATTCGGCACCTTTAACATGCGGTTTATTCGTTAACGTTGCCGAATTGTAGGCCTGTGGCAGAATTACTAAATTCCTTTTCCAACCATTAATATTGGTCGACCCAAAATGGAGTACATATTCGTTCATATCTTCCAACCAAACGTCCTTTAGCCCTAATATTTCACAGGGTAAATGAGAAAAATAGTAGCTTTCTTCTGATACCCAAATTTCAACCACTCCGGAAAATCTGGGGTTCTGGGGACGCGGCGATTAGCGATCGTTGACTCGAAACTCTATCTGCCAGATGGCATAATGCTTCGCCGCTATCTGGAGACAGAGGAAGTAAGCGGCTCAGAACGGGCGGTCGCGTTCAACTTTTTTGCGACGCTTTGTTTTTTTGTTTAGGTGTTCGGAAATTGGTCGGTCTTCTTACCATAACAATCCTTATATGTCTTCTTAGTGTGCGCTTGTTCTGAATCTTCTTTTGTATTCGATCCGTTTTGTACAATTTACAAATTCGAAAAAATACCTTCTGAGCTGTCCTCCAGTTTTGGGTTTGTTGTGACATTGGAATACGTGCCGTGACAGATGCTTTTCATGCCACAATGCAGTCTGATTGATGAACTATGTGGCGCATAGGGGAAATAATGCGACAAGGTAAACGTGCAATGTCGGCCTAATTCACATATAGGCATGTTAATGAATCGTTTGGCAAGTGATTAACGACCATAAGTATATTATTTTAGCAGTAGAACAATTATCCAACCAAATGATATTCTCTTCAAAGGCGCAACAAGATTTTCAAATATATACCGAAGCTGTGCTCAACCCTTTTTGCCACAAAGGAATCGTCCCAATTTGTAGTCGAAGAAAGAAAATGTGACGTGTCTCAGCAATTGGCGACACCACAGGGCACCGCCATTGGAACGATTGCGTCAACCGTATTTGTTTTGCCATCCATTATATCTGCCATAATGCTAGTTTTCCAATAATTGTAACTTATGTCATCATCTTTTAAAATTTGGACAATCTCTGGTGCCATAAGTTTACATACTGTTCTGTGAAGTCCAATGCCATTTAAGGTTTTGAGATGTTTTTGAGATGTATATTTCCTAAATAAAAAGAAAAATATTTTTACTTTTTACAACTTTTTGGTGTTTTGAGGTTTTTTTTGTGTGTATGTGAAATAATGGTCTTACCAATAATGCTACAATTTGTTCCCCATAAAGTTCATGTCAACATGGTAACAAACAGGCTGCCAAATTTGCAGCCCAATGTAGACACAACAAGGTTAAGTTTCCCCTGAAATTTCATAATGTTAATTTTAAATCTGGAAAAATGTTATCACATGATGCAGAAGACCCTCAAGAATGCCTACAATTGAACATTGCTTGCAAATAATGAATATTTAAGCCACGTTGCGCTGTAAAGTTAGAGCAGAAGTGTCTGTGTATCTGCCTTAAATGGCACTTTCACTACCACAACTCGTCATACTAATAGTCTAATGATAACATCAACCATAAAAAAGTTAAGACTATCTTGTCCTGATCATCAGGACTATAAAAACCATAATGTCCCCCCTATGCCATGTCATACGTCATCGGACATGGCAGAGCTGGTTGCTGCGTGCCTACTGCATTATGAGGCCGTTAAATTATGTCCCTTAGCTGTCGTAGCTCGGGTAATATTCCCACCCGCGGAAAGCTTTAAAAACTAAAACGGAGTGTGATGAATGAACATGAAAATTAATTTACGGGGATCAGCAGATAGCCACTTTGAATTCCCACTTTTTATTCTTCCGATCAACACATATCCACGTGCAGAGTTCAACAATGTTTTTAAAATTGGATCGCCAATATCTGAAATTAACAAATCAGCGTTGCTACAGTAATATGAATAAATGTGAGGTGCTTCCACGCTTTTATGAGAAAGCTGTGCCTTTCCTACGGGATTATTGCACGGCTAAGACAACAGAGAACAAATGGATAGCAAAAGCGAATTAAAAATATAGAAACAATGCCATTATGAGACCTCGCACATGTTGCAAGCGTTGTTTGGTCTGTGGTTTTGATCACCCACCAAAGTGCGTCCAAAATGTGAAATTTCACACCGGAATCAACCAGATATGAAACAACAATTAATGTCCAAGGAGCCAATATGTAAGTTCTGTAAGTTTAGTAGTAATACAATTACAAACCTTATTTGCGTTTGGCCGGGAAATTCAGTCAGGGAGCGATTTCGGTACTGTTATTCAAATTAATGTTTTGATTAGGCCATGTGGCTCGGCCGCCCATCTAGACTGCATACTTCTACCGTAAATGGGGTCCATTACGGTTAATATTTCGAACAAGCGATCGGGCATGTGCCCGTTAGTAACATAGAAATTTCAGTAATTTCAGAAAGCGTGTCCATAATATCTGGTGGTCCAAAACAAACCCAACACCTGACAACCATTGCTTTCTCCCTCAAGTGCTTCGGACAAATTTTAATAATAACATTTGATCAACACAACAGCTGATTTCAAATACACATGCACACAAACTGGCAATGATGCAAATGAGCATGATAAAGGGTATTTGTTAGGGCTAAATTTAGAGAATGCCTTGCCATGTATGGCAATTGGCATGCCATTGTTTAGGGAATGACCAGGCTGACCATCCAACTCATGCACTTGAAGTGTCAGTGACCTTATTGGAGCCATCTTCTATCCGACCATAATCATGTCATTTGATGTCTAGGCCTGATCAGTTAATTTCTGTAAAATAACATTAAAAACACAGCATGGAGGACATTTTATTTTCCCAAGCTAAATTGTGCTCTTCCACAATATTTCGTAATTTTCAGGAAATCACTAGACCCATAAATCTCTTACACACTAATAAATCAATGCAAGGGGCATACGCTTCCATTGATGGCGGGTTAAATATAAAAGGAAACGAAACATAAAACAATGCAAAAAAGACGATGGGGAAACCGGCATGACTCCTCCACACAAGGTTGAAGGTATTCGCGATTTGTCACATCGACACTCCGATCGTGATATCATCGTATAAAAAGAGGGCAACTAGTCATAATTTAAAGAAAAAAAAAGATATCAATTATTGATAGTTACTGCGATAATATGAAACATAAACATCCTACGCAAATTTTTCACGAAGATTAACAAAAGACAAATGACATGACAAAGTTATCATATCGAGCAAGGAAGTACCGATCCAATCCCGCGTGTTGAACTTGGGTAACAACACAGGACGCCACAATCCTACCAAAGAAAAGCTACCCTTGTATTTACATTCCACTTCGAGGCGATTCTTACCTTGCACAAGTAAATTATGATGTTCGTCCACTATAGTGTAAAATTTCATCGGCCAATTTTTGTGTTTACGATGTTTAAAAATGGAAATTATTGTGTGAAAATAGTGAATCTCTTTTTTACGTGAATGGGGCACATGCACCGTGCCCGCTATATAAACGAAATTTGGAGGATACTGCGCAGGTTAACCGTGCAGTGAAGGAATGAAACCCGATCAAAGAGTCTGCCCTCTTTGGGATGGATTTGCCCCCAAAAATAATTAAAATCAACATTTAAAAAACTAAAAAATTAAAAAAAAAAAAAATAATAAGTTTTAAAAATAATTTCACAGGTGCTTTTCACCCTTTCATATCTCAACAGGGCATAGAAAGAGCAGAAACGTGGGAACCTATTTCTATGGTGGGAAAACAGTTTTCAGAAAATAAATTGGAATCACATGTTGTTCACCAAAATCGTTGCATGAGTTTGTCATTTTTTTCTTCATTTGGTCTAATGAAAATCTACCCTAATAATGTTAAACAACAGTTCTACGAACCCGGGGGGCCTGTAAATAACAGAAAATATAAATATGAATTTACTGCACTCATAAGTTTTTGAAACAGAGAGGGGGTTTAGGCCTATATGTTTTCGCAGTTAGTTTAAAGCGGCACTGGCACTTTTCACAAATATGAAGTTCTTCAATTTGCTCTCAATGATATCTAGGCCATTGTGAAAACAGAGATTATTTTACACATAAAAATAACATACCCCAAAACAGATAGGGACATTGGTATGAGGATAAAGATATCCAGGTACTTGTAGGCACTTTTTAAGTTTTCCATAACTTTAATCAACCAATGTATCTTACATTAAATTTTTTGACTCATACGCACTGATATTAAAACAACCACCCAGGTTAGAGACCGGTCAACAGTGTGCATACGTGGGAAACATTCATACGGCGTACGTGTTCTTGTGGTTAATACCCTCCATTTTCGATCGTCTGCGGAATTTCGCGTCGCCGGCGACGCTAATATAAAATCGGTCCGTTGACCATAAGGAAGCTGATGTGGTCTTAAATATTTTCGGATGAGACTTTTTGTATATAAAGCTTCAACCATGCAAAAATAATAGATTTTGAAAAATTTGAGTGCGCAAAGCACTATTTTTCAAGTGTGCCAGTGTCTCTTTAAAAACAATTTTGTGTTTGTTTTAAAAGGGTTTTCCGTCTTTGGGTCCATTTATTGTATTCCACATTTGAATCAATAAAATTAACTTTATTTTTATATACCTTTTCGTCAAAATCAATTTAATTTTGCCTCGCTCCATGCTCATCATCTGATGTACAAAGCAATTTTCGTCTTTGGTCCTTTCAATTTCACATTTAGCTCAGTACCCTATATTTCGTTGCGTGTGGGTAATATTCCATGGCTAAGAGTTAGGCCTAACATCAGCAAAAATTTCTATCATAATCTACTAATAAGCTCTCACCCATCTACCTTTCTTTCACCTATTTTTTCTTTCTTTCACCTCATTTTTCTTTCTTTCGTTTCACCTATCTTTGCTTGTTACCTTATTTCCTTTCTTTCTTTCACCTTCCACAATTTCTTTCACCGCTCATTTTTTCCTTCTTCTTTCAACTCATTTTGTTTTTTCATCTCATTTTCTTTCTTTCATCTTATTTTGCTTTTTTCACCTCTTTTTTTACTTTCGTTCACCCAATTTTTCTTTCTTTACTTTTTATATCATTATTTGTATTTCTTTATTTTTTTAATTTTCCTAATCCTGTTCTGTATTTTTTGTGCTTGATAGATAAACAAAGGAAAAGACAGAAAAAATATGATAATTTTGCTGATGTTACAGGCCTACCTTTTAGTCATGGCCTATACATACTGCACACAAGAGTTCAAAGTGAAATTATATGACCAAAGACGAAACTGCTTTGTAAATTCAGATGGTGAGCCATGGATACGACGAAATTAAATTAATTTTGACGAAATTGCATGAAAATAAGGTTAATTTTATTGATTAAATGTTTAATATAATTGACCAAAGACGAAATTGTTTTAAACAAATGCAAATTTCCGTTTTCTTGGGACGAAAAACAACTTAACGAGATATGAAATATAATGAAAAATGTTTTAAACTACCTGGGAAACCTATACTACGTTGGAAGGGCTAAAAGTAAAAACTGCAAATTGAAATTAAGGAAAAATAATTCTCTATGCCTATTACCTATATATTTTGTTTCACAACAATCGGAGACCGGGAATAATCGAAGCTTCCGTTCAAAAGTTATGGTCGAAAATCAGTAACTTCGCAAATTGAAATTTCTAATGAGATTCCTTGCATATTTTATTGTTTTCCCAGCTGCAATATTTTTTTCAATTTAAAAACATGTCTCAAAAAGTAAACGACCTTTAGATCTCTCAATTTCCACAATTATTTGTGAAAATTCAAGCGCTTATTTCCTAATTGATAATTAATTACGATATGTCATCGTTGGACGCGGGATTTCTCAAAAACGATTTGTCCTAGAGATATTAGATAAAAAGCAAACCCAAAGATACTATTATTGAACATGAAATGAACAAGAATATTGCCAGGTGGGGCAGGACACGACCTGCTCGAGTTGGGCATTTGTGATTTCCAATCGGTAATTTATGGGATTTTTAAATTCCCATTAGAACATATAAATAAACAATTATAAAAGATTAAAAATTACAATCAGGGAAAACACACAACACAGGACAGGACAAAATAGGCAACACCAACCTTTAACACATCTCTATCCTACTCTCTCTCTCTCTCTCTCTCTCTCTCTCTCTCTTTTTCACTCTCCCCTCCTCTGCCATTTTCCTAATACACACACTGGCCAAAAGTATTGCAACATGCAGAAAAGCAATTTAGTCCAAATTGTACAAGGAATTTTTGACTACACATTACGCAGTTATTGTCCAAGTTGTGAGTTTCAAACAGATGCTATTTCACAGAATCAAGTAGTGTGACAAACTTAGTTTGATTGTCATGATCCCAAATATGGCGTGTTAAAGGAGCTGCTATTGATAATTTACCGATTGTACTCCAGAAGGAATTACAGGCACAGGACGTCAAAAATGGCTGCCAAATAGTCGGTAAATTAAACTTTTCGAAGTTTGGTCAGGGTCTACTCTAATTTTTTAGGGCGAAAATTGGTGTGTTGTACGACGGAATGATATAATGTCAATAAAAGAAGGTAACACGTTCATCACCGTTGAACTCGAGAAATTTAATGGCAAAAGAGGTCCACGTATAACTTGAAACCAACTTTTTAATCGTAAGCACCCTTGGCATTGTGCTGTTTTGTTATGTGATGTGAACGCCTAATTAGACATGATTTATGTAAACCACGTATTTCTCATTCGAATTGCATTTCGCGTGTCTCCGAATTTCTCAAAGTTTTCGAAGACCTCTGTCCTTCCATTGACTCTATCTCGTTTCCGGTCCACACAACGCACCATGATTTTCTCCCATAAACATTTAAGTAACCCTAATGAACCCCTTACAATCCATTAAGTGACTTTTTGAATCCCATATCTTTTGTGTCGTTCTGTTTTCCTTCTGGAGTGCAATCGTCAGTATCTTTCGCTGTTCCTTTTTATCCGCCATATTTAGGGAACATGGACAATCAAATCAATGTTTTTTTTTCACCCTTTGGATTTTTGGGGAATAGCATCTGTATAAAAAACTCAACTGTGGAAATTATACGTATTGAGTGGTACCAGGATCCATGGTATATTTGAAATCAATTGGTGATCATGAATTTCGTTTTCTGAATGTGTCAATACTTTTGCCCGTGGTGTATTTTTGATGTATGTTAACTTTCAGCACCTTTTATCGCTTTCAACATATAAATTCCAATTCAATATCAGCCAAATGTGACTTGCAAATAACACCTATCCCTTTTTAAATACATAAGCCATAATTCAAAATGGGCGCCATATACATTTGGCTATGTACGCCCTATTGACCTGTAACATAACACCCAAGAATAGCTTAAACAGGAATATTAATAATTAGGGTTGTTTTAATTAGTACCTACTGCAGTCTGTTGGTGGACGCAAATGTATTGCTCGTTAAACCGTTTTTTTTTAATTACGAAGAATTTCCCAGCAGCAAATTTTCCCGTGAATGCCATAATCGCGTAAAATATACCATACAATTGCCCGGGAATTTACGGATAAATTTTTAAAACAAGCTTTGTCAATTGGCCGTTACTATATAAAATGTACGGGAGTTTTCCCGTATGCCCGTAAATAAACGGTTTTCCCTAAAATTCTAACTCACAATTACTAAGTTAAAATACGGTTTTTTTTACGGTATAGACCTATATATTGTTGTTTCAAACTACTCGTAGATTGCATAACAGCTTCCTTGCTGAAGAGATAGATCCCTGATGATGTTGAAATGAGTTTTGAGGAACACATACTGCTGTAGCACAGACATTCATGTATTGATAAAGGCTCCCAAACAGACCATTCGCGATCTAAATGGTCGTCTATAGGAAGAGTGTTTGAGCCAGTGATCCTAAATAATCGGGATAGACTACTCAATCAATTGAGTGGAGGCATCTCCACACTGTCGCATGAAATTGTTACTTATGGATCGCCTGTTTTGTACGTGGCGCTTTTCCGCTACGCATTCCCGATTACGTATTACTGCATAAATATCAGGTTCTTATCGTACATGGTGTCGCTATTACTATTGCAATAATATTCCTGAAAAGAAAAGCTAAAATTTTATTTTTTAAACATGTTGAAAGTGAATTTTTTCTCAAATGTATTAAGAAGGCCATCAAATTTAGGTTGGGATTTATTCTGTTTTTTTATGTAAAATACGATATAGGCCTACCTTATGCATTTACTCTCTCCGTTAAGGTGGTATTGTAATGTTTCATCCGGCATGATTAAACATTTTGGCTTTTCTTTTCAAGATTCATCTCACAGCATTACTATGCCTGCGAATCGTCTTTGGGCATTTGTACACATTGTCACCCGCCTGGTTTGACTTGCTAGTTTCTGACCATTTCGACTCCGCGGCGAGACATGTCAGAAACTAGCAGCGAAACATATCCTAGACACCATTTATTTCGCGATGGTTTTGGGGGGGGAAACTTTTTCTTACATAACGTCGAGCAAAGGATTAAATGGAATTTATCCAATATTTCTGCACCATTTTGGATACTCGTTTAATAATTTTAACGTTAAAAAGGGTACATAAGCCTAGCCTTTTTTTCTTTTAAATAAAAGCAACCATATTTCCTTCCTTATTCGCATGTGTACTATATTCACCAAAGATAATCCAGGGGTATAATCTACCAGTGGTATTCGATCTTTGGGCATCCAGCTGGATGTTATTGTAGACTCCCCTATTGAACACTAAAACCAAAGAGGAAATCCCATAGACGTTCTATATAGATAGAGAGGCAAACGGTTACGTAAATCTTTAGAAATACACCGTCTCGCCTTTTTTGCCGACCTACAAAGAAAACCTAGAGTACCAAAATATAAAGCAATGGCTGCTCCGCTTCATTCTCACATACTGGGTGGGGGGGTGGTCGGGCGGGGGGGCGTGGTTGCTATACACTAACGTTATGATACAAATTAATGTATGGGTTAGAGGTGGCCAGGTGTAATACATGTGTACCTGGATCATGGTGCGCAGATACTCTTTTTTCTCATAATGCAATGCGCGCTTAGGTTAAAGATGTATTCATTGCGGCGGTTTAATTAAATCAAGACGACTGATTTGTCATTTCCTTCGTTGCGTGGCCATGGGTAGGACAAATTTAACCACCCAATAGCACCCAACATCCAACAACTGACAATTTTGGCGGATTGTTTGTATCGAATTGACATTTGAGTGTATACGAGGCACCCAAACTGTATTATTCCGTGCAATATTCAAATGTCAGCGCGCCCAGCACGGACGAAAAAAAACTGGTTTTGAAATGCGTTTTCATCCCCTTGAGGAAATTTGTGTTTCGGCTTAACTGGCGTATTTGGGTCCAACCCATACACTCACCAAGACAAAGGAAATGTGGTCCGTGGGGGTTTGCAAGCTGCTGACTGTACAGTTCCCAATTTCCCTTTACCCTCGTTCAGATACGATTTTAATTCAGAATACACCATCACTGACACAACAGAATTGATATCATTAAATGAGTGGACTCGCGTGTAAAAGCCATTTAAAGATTTGGGTTAATGTGGATTGCTTCCTGACGTTTAGGCTGAATTAATGTGCATGTTTTGTTAACTGCACGTCACCCCTTGCACTCCTGGGTGAAATTTTGTGGGAAGCATTCCGACCGCCTCTGATCACACTATATATCTCCTGGTATTCTGCATCGTATGCCATAAGACCTTCTTGCATTATTTTCATTTATCGAAGTCGGGATGACCGATCACCATGTCCCTCTACGTTGTGACAGATTTGGAGCGTCTTAGGGAGCGCCACTCTGTCATTTTGCTATAGGTATGGTCTATTTGATTAATCGCCGATTTTCGGGATGATTAAAGTTTACTTT
This sequence comes from Ophioderma brevispina, assembly GCA_023653785.1. Taxonomy (NCBI): domain Eukaryota; kingdom Metazoa; phylum Echinodermata; class Ophiuroidea; order Amphilepidida; family Ophiodermatidae; genus Ophioderma; species Ophioderma brevispina. The sequence continues at coordinate 52,692 of JAMKCH010084336.1, read as the reverse complement.
TTTGTCGAATTGCTATTTTTAAAATGTCATTTGTCATTGGACAGTCCCTTTGTGAATTTTCTTACAAAAATAAAAAATAATGCAGTACCCGTTTCTGTTTTTGTGCAAAATTAGTCATATAGAAGTCCCACGATAACGGTATTCCCTAACATTAATTCTAACTTTGATTCCAGAGTATTTACAGTATTATAATTGTGGGAATTAATCTTTTTACTGTATTAACCGTTGACATAGTTTGTCTCGCAAATAATTCCCTATGAACAGGGAGTTGTTGCGATCATGCAGTTGTCCATATGCGATTATAATCTAAATAATCCCTTCCCCAGACAATGTAAACTGTGTTTCTACACCAATTCCTTTAGTATGTTTCTTTTGTTATACATGACCAATTATTTTTTGCTGGAAGTGTCATCAGACTAGCTAGCTATATACCATTATTTTAAATAATGGTCATCTAGCTAGCTATAAGACTCTTCCACAAAAATATGGTCATATATAACAAAAGACGGACAATATATAATGATGAATGGGAAGAGGGCTTAAGACTTTTATGCCATGATACTTGTTAACGGTTTTCTTATTTCGATAAACTTAACAAAGACCTTTCCATGTTTTTAGTGTTTTTTGGACTGTGTTTTTGCATTGTCCAAATGTCGCCACACTTAATTTTGTATTTGTTTAAATAAGCCTATACGGATCCAGTTTAAACACATTTTTAATATCAACATACATGTGAATTTTTTAAAATTGTACACTCTCGGGGAATTAAAGCAAAATTAGCCATTTTTGAAGAGCGCCCCCAGTTTCAAAATTTGATATTTTTGCACAGCGCTGTTGGTAATGGTCTATAAAACTACACCCTCGAACGAGAATGCTCAAAACCGCGTATTTATCATAAATGAGCGATGTTTTGTAAATTATAATTGGATCCTAATTGTACTTAACGGCAGAGCTGAAAATCCTAATTTTATGTCCTCCATGATGAAATAGTGCCACCTCACGAAAATGACCTCTCCCTTGACTTCCTGAACCAATAAACAACTAATAGATAAGCGTAGATACGTACATTCGGTATTTCCCGGCTATTTCTCGGGAAAGGCCGTTATCCATCGCCGTTAATTATTTCGGGGATCCCGATAATCATTATTCCCCGTTTACAATAATCCTTCGTTTGGCGACCATAGACATTGTAAAACTTAACCATTCACAGTTAAGTGTACTAGCCATTACCAATGCAACCGTGTAAAAATCCAATTTTTTTGAACAATTGGGGGCGCTCTTCAAAAAATTTTTAACTATTTATTTTTTTGTATTATGTCCTTTTAAATTTCAGTTCACATTTAGTCAAAAAAAACAATCGTCTATACTCTGCATGGATCATAATTTCTTGGACAGTTTTGACGACGCGCCGCTTCCCCGCTAAACGCCCACCATCAAAGTCCTCTGTCCATCTTGATAATATTTATACATGGAAGTCATGGCGGTTGAAGCTTTGACCTTTGACATTTCATTGGCTATCAGAGACTTTAATTTCTGTGAAGTGTAGTAAATAAACTCCAAACGGCTCTGAACACATTTTTGGGGGGGGGGGGTCCAACCACCATTCATGACGTGCAGCTAAGTTGTAGTTTAGGACCTTGAACGCATACAACGGCCACATACATGATGAACTTTTGGCAGAACTTACATAACTTATAGAGCGGGAGCACCCTCTTGCAAGAACATTAGCGTTCATGTACCGCCTACATCTGAGCTTTGACCTTTGGTAGACTCAATTTGTTTTTGTCACTTTTTTCAAGTCGTGTGTGTCAATAACGCTTACACAGGGGTCAACAGACCTGTAAGTGTAAGTCAAGGGGTTTTCACTCCGTTATGTGCCAAGGGGGGTGGGGGTCCATGGACATCCCAAGGAAACCACTTTCCCGAAGAATTTTTGCACGAAATTTATCCAATGTGAAGGGTCAGTAAAGACTACACCAAATCAGCAATGAAAATGAAATTTGTTATTTCGCTTAAAATAGGGGAAAGCCTTGTTTTCAAAATACGCGAAAATTGGGCAAAAGACGGAAAATTCAAATGAGCCTTGCGCTTACATCAAACTTTTGTACTTTTATATAAAATTAAAAAAAAAAAAAAAACACTCAAATTACATATATTTAACACAAAAGCCTGCATTTTAAGGGAATCTTGTATTTTTTTACCGGTGTTGCAAAATACCGTCATTTTCCCATAGAGCTTGTACAGCGTTTATGCAACGCCCGATGAAATTTTTTATTTTCATACAGACAGGGATCATTATTTTAATGTTACTATAATAATAATTGTTTACTTACATGTAAGCGTGAACATATCAGCAAAAAAGAGCTTAGTTCAATTTGCTTTTATTTTAAAATATATTCTCAAGTTATTTCATGACCTTCCATGGGGGGGGGTGTGTTGCCACTGGAACCCCAATAATTAAACTCATTAATTGACCTGGTCGATTTATTTATTTATTTATTTATGGTTCTGAATAAGGACATTTTAAAAGACAGACCATTAAAAAAATCGGCGCAAAAATCCCACGCGTAATGGGCCAGCGCGAAAACAATTTTCTTAGGGTCCTAGGACCCCCCCCCCCTGCACTTCAGTGTGACTCTCCAATCACGTTGAAAATGTATGCCCTCTTGTTCCGTCTAGTCATATGGATTCAAACGTATGTTTGTACCATCTACGACCATTTTTTTTTAGAGTTATTGGGTAAAAATTGCTAAAGTTAAATAAAGGTCAATTTGCATTTGCACAGGGGTCAAGTTGCTCCAATTTTGATAAAAATGAAATAAATTGTTTTAAGCTGGCCTTTATCCCGGTAAGTTAACATTTAACATAACCAAAACTGTACTTTTTGGGAGTCTTCTTTCCTCAGGCAATAATTTGCAAGTATTTAAAATATAATCAGAGTAACTTTCAATGTTGACTCCAGTACAAATTGAGATTGACCTTTTTTTTACCGTTTTAGTCATCTTTACTTCCAAAACCAATAGTCGTAGTGGTACAAACTATATAGTTTTAGAATCCTTATGACTAGACGGTCAATATAGCATACATTTTAACATGATTGGAATATTTTAAAAGTTTGAACCCTGTGTAAACTTAAATTGGCTCCTATTGAAAAAGTGACACCACAATTTGAGACCACTAACTACAGGGTGTCTCAGAAAAAACGTTACCCTCCAAAACGGCCATTTTTGCTTACTTAATCAATTCTTATCCTTGCTTTAGCTTTATATTATGAAAGAATGTACTTTTATGAACATATGGTGAAAACAAGAAAGAAAACGGTGAAAAAATAACCAAACAATGACTATTGTCCACGGCTAGCATTAGCAGAGGAAACCATGGATGCAAATATCTTCGACATTAAAATGTTTAAGACCCTTCTGGCCAACAATACTCTCAAATTCCAAGGCCCATTGCTGGTTTTAGAGTTTATTGTTCAATTCTCTACGCACTGCAGCATTATTTGCGACTGATTGTCATGTTCGTTGACGACCATATCTCTTTCCTTGCACCTTTTTAGAGTCTTGCCATGCTCCAGATTTTTCTCTGTTCCCCTTGATTGCCATCTTACAAGGACCCCTACATTGAGGGAAAACGGTTACCCAATGAACGGTAAACCAATGGTCCTTCAACCGCCGGGCAAGATCAGTTCAGTAGAATATGCAATTGTAGGAGCCCACGCGCCAAGCCATTATTTGAAAAGTTGTGCTTTAACCAATCAAATTGATTATGATGGGAGACGGATTGAGGGGATTAGGTCATTTCATTCTGAAGAACAATTAAGTGCATGTTCAGGTGCATTTTAGGCATTACTTATAAACAATTAAATTAAATATGAGGGGACTACGTGTGCTCAAATCCATAAGAAAATACAATGTACATGTTTCTCTGCTATTGCTAGCCGTGGACAAAAAAGGTTTGCATCAATTTTAGGGAAAATAATTTTCCTTTTTTTTTTTTTTTTTTTTTTTTTTAATTTTTGTTTGGTGATTTTTCACCGTTTTCTTTCTTGGTTTCACCAGATGTTCAAAAAGGAGTACATATTTTCATAATATAAAGCCTAAAAAACGAGGGATATGAATTGATTGGTGAAAGCAAAATGCCGTTGTCTGAAGGGTAACGTTCTTTCGGAGACAACCCTGGACCTTGGCATTGACATAGAGGGTCAATAACTTACCAAAAAGATGTTTGGTTTATGTTAAATGTGTACTAGATAAAGGTCAAAGCAGGTCAATGCCAATTGGATAGGTTAGCCTGCCTTTTATCAAATAACATGATAACTATGCTTCTGATTTTGATAAAATTAAGGAGATGATGAAACAAATATTCATTTTTTACAAAATTGGAGCAACTTCTGATTTTGACCCTGTGTACAAATGCAAATTGACCTTTTTTTCAATTTTAGCATTTTACCAATAGTTTTATCTCTAAACCAATGGTCGTAGGTGTGTACACATATTTTGGAAAACCTTAGACTCTAGACGGACAATGATGGTATACATTTCAAACGTGATTGGAGTATTTAGAGTTTGATCAACGTGATTGGAGTATTTTAAGAGTTTGATCAACGTGAATTGGAGCATTTTAGAAGTTTGATCCCTGTGTAAAACCTTAAATTGGCCCTATTGAAATAGTGACAACCACAATTTGAGACACTAACTATCTTGCAAACACAATGATATAGAAGGGTCCGTACGGGTGTTAATGTAGTGATACTTGAACGATAATGTTTGATCCAGGTCCGTGCTCTCGGTTGTTCAGTTGACCCGGTAACAACTTGTTTAAACTTTTTAAACAACTGTTTAACTTTTTAAACAAGCTACATCTTCAACCCTTCGGCAGAGATTAGTTCAGTAGAATATGCCATTGTAAGAGACCACGCGCCACTGCCATTATTTGAAAGTGTGCTTTAACCAAATTCCTATTTGCATTAATATGATGGGAGCAGGATGAGGGGATTTAGGGGGGTCATTTCCTTCTGAAGAAACAAATTATGGTGCAATGTTTCAGGTGACATTTTTAGGCATTACTTATGAACAATTAATAAATCTGAGGACTACGTGCACTCAAATCCATAAGGAGGGTCGAATTGTGGGTGGGAGAAATTACAATGTACATGTTTCTTCTGCTATTGCTAGCCGTGGACAAAGTAGGTGTGCATCAATTTTAGGGAATAATTATGGTTTGGTTATTTTTGCACGTTTTTCTTTCTTGTTTTCACCAAGTTCAAAAAGAGAATATTTGCAGAATGATAAAGCTTCAACATAGAGGATTGAATTGATTAAGGAAGCAAAAATGGCCGTTTCTGAAGGGTAACGTTCTTTCTGAGACACCCTGTACGTGCATTGACATCAGAGGGTCATACACTTACTCAAAAAAGTATAGTTTGGGTATGTTAAATGGTTTACTAGTAAAGGTAAATAAGGTCAATGCCAATGGGAATTATGTTGCCCACATGACCTATGTTATCAAATAACATGATAACTATGTACATTCCTATTTTGATGTGTAATTAAGCTAGATGAACAATGTATTCAGTTTACCAAAAATTGGAGCAACTGCTGATTTGACCCCTGTGTACAAAAATGCAAATTGACCTTTTTTGTCAATTTTTGCCATTTACCCATAGTAACTCTAAAACCAATGGTCGTAGGTGGTACATGACTATTTTGAATCCTTATGACTAGACGGACAATATGGTATACATTTCAACCGTGATTGGAGTATTTTAAGAGTTTGATCAACGTGATTGGAGTATTTAAAAGTTGCTCAACGTGATTGGAGTATTTTAAGAGTTTGATCCCTGTGTAAACTTAAAGTGGCCCCTATTGAAATGTCGTGACACCACAATTTGAGACCCCTAACTATCTGCATGTGATATAGAGGGTCCGTACGGGTGTAATGTAGTGATACTTGAACGATAATGTTTGATCCAGGCTCCGGTGCTCTCCGGTTGTTCAGTTCACCCGGGTAAACAATTGTTCTAAAATTTTGACAGACTGTTTAAACTTTTTAAACAGCGTTTCTTGCGATACTCCCATTCCAATATGGCCTTACACTTCAACGTGATTGGAGTATTTTAATCTCAGTAACTGTTTGACCTCAGGCGAATTGGCTCCTAATTGAATAGTTACACCACTTTGAGACCACTAACGCCTTGCATGTGATATAGAGGGTCCATACACTGTAGTAGAATTTAAAGGTCAAATCTAGAACCCTTTTTTGGCCTGTATTTTTCACCCTAAAGCACTGCTAAGGTTCTGTAAAGAACCTTAGCAGTGCTAAGGTTCTACCTTAAACCTTCCAAATTTAAATTAGGGCCTAGAAAGTTCTTTTGTATGTGTTCACATATGTTTTGAAAGGTTAAGCAAAATGAAAGGCGAGTGAAAAACTTTGAGTCCAAAATATGTCGTGCAAATAAAATATGTTTTTTTTTGTTTTACAAGAACCGCGGCCGTCCTCAGAAGGGTGCCTTTATTAACATCCATTTAAGGGTTCATATAGTTTAAGGTTCACAATAACCATTGTCTTGCAGCTACAGAAATTTTTGGGTTCTCTAAGAACCCCGCGAAGATTTGTTAGAGTTCTTCATAGAACCAAAACAAGGGTTCTGTAGCCAAGACAAATGAGTCTTTGAAGAACCCTAAACTATAGGAACCCTAAAACAAAGCACCTTCAGAGGTTTTGGTTAGAAACAGAAAAGAATGATTTTTATTTGGCACAAAAAATATTTTAGAACCAAAGGGTCATCCCTGCCTTTCATGATGCTTAACCTTTCAAAATATATGTGAACACATGTAAAGAGAACAGTCCTAGGCCTATTTAAACTTTGAAGTGCTTCATGACCTTTTAAGGTTATTTATAGAACCATGGAAGTGCTTAGGGTGTGATGAAAAATCAGGACAAAAAAGGGTTCTATGTCGACCTTAAGACACCTTATGGTTTTCTTCTTATTGCGTATGATGCAGCAGCTAAAATATGTTGAGACGGTGGAGCCAGCTCCACTGTTGATTGGTTGGGTTTGAGAAGTCTATGTCACCGTGGACGAAAGGTAAGGGGCACTCATTGAGAATTGATCCGCAGTCTGTTTTTATGATGGCGAACAAATAATTTGCAGGCTGGCGAGATGGCCGTGCAGCCCCCGTCGGTGCATATTGCTGTTGGAAGCGACCGACTCCTGTACGAATTGGTTCAAGGTGACCCATTTCCTTGCGTGGAGATTTACTTATACCAGGTTGTATGTTTCTGAACTTCTGTCATAGAGTAGTGGTTGGTCTGGTCGTGAAGTTGTAGCCCAGGGGAATTCGACGTCTGTAGGGAATGGGATCTGGGGAGTTTAGCATGCAGTGTATCGACAGAATGGTCGACGAGACCACAGTCTGCCGAGCTGGTGTCATTCTTTGACATGCCACTGTTTAAGCAGCAAAGTGCTTGTTGTCCAGCAGAGCCTATATACTAGTGTGTGCGTGTGGTGTTCTCTCCGAAGTACTGCAGGGGCAATGCGGAAAGGTGCACTGGTAAAAACTCGGATGGAGTGGGACGGAGCAACCAGTAATGCGTCTCAATGTCTCGTTGAGTAGCGTGTCCAGCTTCTGGTGTGAGTGTTGTGCACCATGCATGCTGGTGGTGGCATATTCAGCGCTGTGGACCAGAAGCCAAGGCGTGGTGCATAGAGTCGTTGGACTGGCCCCCATGAGGATCCAGCAAGTCGGCACAGGCGGTTATCTCCTGAAGAGACCGTGCGATACGGACTCGAGGTGCTGCCGGGTAGTAAGTGCGGTCAAGCTTCACTCCCATAGATAGGTTGGTGTAGGATTGTATGGCAGAGGCGCTCCATGAGGTTCTTGATTTGAAGCTGGCGATGGCCTCTTGGGGTTGAGATTGGAAGGCACTTATTGAGGTGTCAAAGGTAAGATGTAGTGGTTATACATGAACAATAATGTTTGACCCAGATCCGTGCTCTCGCTTTATGTCGGACACCCCAAGTTGACGGCACTAACTACCTTGCATTGATATTAGAGGGTCCATACTAATTACCTAAGGTGAGGAAATGAAGTGGTATACTGAAACGATAAAATTAGGTTTGATCGGAGCCGTGCTCTCACTCTACGTCTGTACTCCAATTCCCAGAGTGGCTTCCAAGATTGAAATGTGCCATATGCTCATGAAAAACAAGTCTTTAGTTTTTAATTAAGCCACTATCAGTCTTTGTGGGCGGGGTAGCCTGCGGGGATACCGATCTATTCGCTTGGGTTTTGAACTACTTTTCAATACGCCAGGGTGGCATAAAATATTCGTGCCGATTATATCCTCTAAAAATTACATTGGTGAAGTTTATGACATGTTGTGCAATTTACCGTCATATTGTATGTACTTAATAGATAGGCAACTGAAACCTGTGGTGGTACATTTACAAAAGATATAGTGTTCAAAGAGTAGAAATACAGGGCAATATCAGCAAAGGTTCCTGAGAAATTTTACAGTGATTTGCTGGTTAACAGCGTCTTTAAATCGTTATGAGTGCATTGAATGAACGGATGCTTAAACGTTGGCACCACATGTAGCAAGTCGTGGGCGATATCAATAATAATAAATAAAAATTCCTTTAAAAAGGAAAGGGCGGGTCAAGAGGAAATATCCATGTAATTGGTATGTGAAGGTATTAGTAAGATGATATATTGCTTTATTTTGTAATGCTTGAGCCATGAGTGCATTGAATGAACGGATGCTTAAACGTTGGGCACCACATGTAGCAAGTCGTGGGCGATATCAATAATAATAAATAAAAATTCCTTTAAAAAGGATAGAGCGGGTCAAGAGGAAATATCCATGTAATTGGTATGTGAAGGTATTAGTAAGATGATATATTGCTTTATTTTGTAATGCTTGAGTCAACGGTTCAGATGATGTGGGCACATGTGGTCCAGTGGATACAACGACCGCCTCATGACCCAAAGGTCCTGGGATCGAGTCCCGCTGAGGCCAATGTGTTGTGCACTTGGGCAAGGCACTTTACCTCGCATGCCTCTCTCCACCCAGGTGCTAAATGGGGAGCTGTTAGGAATATTGTCCATTGAGCGCCGCCCAAAGTTATGAGTATGCCTTGGGCACTTGTAAGGCAGCTGACATATTCTAGTGGCAGTAGAATAAATGTGAAGCGCTTTGATACATTGTGAAAAGCGCTATATAAATGTCGACATTTATTTATGATATAAAAATGATCTTTCTTTAAAATAATTATTAATTTCTTTTAGGTAAATCAAGGGGACTATGCTGTGGATCACGAAATGCCCATTTAAGAATGTTTTCATTTTGATGTTATGAATAAAAACGTTTTCAAAATCTTTCACTATCCAAAGGTTGGATTGATTTAATTGCTTTTATGTATATAAGTGAGGCCTCGAGGAAACATTAGTGGTAGGATTTTGATTGGATCAGCAACCTTTAATAATGAGGCTCTTAATTTTTTTTAGGAAACATGAGTGGCTAGATTTGATTGGATCAGTCACCTTTATTTAAGTTTTGCGGTTATACGTCATTTTTACGCAAATTAACTCTAGATGACTTCTGATTTTTTGGGGTCACCGGATAAATACACCTCAGGCTGTTGTTTTCCACCTGCAGTCAACCTCGGGGTCCATAAGGTCAAGGGGCTTCAAAGCGCATAATCGGACAGACATATCTCATGTTAGTAGTACTAGTGGATTTCCCCCGTGTGGTGACCTTTTTAACCTAAGTATGTTCACACTTTTTATAGCATGTGATATTACGAGTAAATACGGTTGAATGATATGTAATTATGTCATGAAGTACGAATGTTCTAAGTTTGTATATGAATTGAAATAGTGCAAATGGCGTGGGTGACGTTTAAAATTTTGACAAATTTAAGTCTTTGTGGGCAGAGGTAAAATTTAAGAAATGATATCGAAAGTCATTGGGTAGACAATGTTGCTGAAAGTGGGAGCTTTACATTTTTTAAAGGGCTTTAAAATAATTATTTAACAAAATTTAGTGATCACGTTGGTACGAGTGCCGAATCCTAAGGACGGATAGGGCGGTGTTGACGCGGTCCGTCGGCATGCAACATATCCTCTGGAATTGCTTCTTTTTAGTTCTGCTGTGAGTCTGCAGTGGTCAATCTTGTGGTGGATAAGTATGCGTGATTGTTTCCCGAATAAATGTATTATGTTGTATTTAGATCGGTCGCATTTGTTTCCCTTTAAAAATCGTAATGTAATAAGAGGGATATTAATCCCCCCCCCCCTACTTCACCTGGTTAAGTTATTTACGTTCATGTATACCTCGACTAGTGGGGTCCAAAAATCACCTGCAAAAACTCCACAAAATGTCATCTTACTAATACCCTTCCATTACCTTTTACATGGCTAATTTCCCCCTTGAATCGCCCTTTTTTCCTTTTTAAAGGAATTTTTATTCATAATGTCAATTTATGACAATATCGGGTGTCTCAAAAGAGAGAGAGAGAGAGAGAGAACCCTCAAACCGCCCTCAATTTCACGAATAGACAAAGTAGACTATACAAATTAAGTGCATTCCGTTAGATTTCAGACACCGAAAAAAATCTTTCCAAAAGGACATATATTGATATTGACCAAGTTATGACCGATTGAAAGTTTGTACCACTTTTTCATTTTTAGGAACATTCTTTACGGTTTCTTTTGTTCTTGCGACAAAGGTCAGATCTGATATTGAAAGTGTTAGTTTCAATTATTAGAAATTCCAAGATCTTGCCTCATTCTTCTTTACTGCGCTGCTCTGCCCTCCACTTGATGAGACAAAATGGGCATGTATTTATTCATTTATTTATTTGAACAATGACTAATTATGGTTTTAATTGGATCGCAGGAATACATTGTTATGTTTGTAATAAAAATGGCAAATAATAATAATAAATTACTTTCACACCGGTGTAGAAGTAACCATTGTCCGGCGTACTCATAGTCCGGGAACAATGGTGAACAATAGGGCAATCGATTCAGTTGACGCTTGGCGCAACATTAGTTTCACGCTTTATTCCGTTATCGTCTATGGAGCCCCGGACTATGGCTCCCACCGGACTATATCTGCTTTCACACCGGTGTGAATGTAATTATAGTCCGCCGGGAGTCACAGTCCGGGCTCCATAGACGACAATGGAATAAATTAAGGGGCGTTTCGTGATCAACGGCCCCCCCGGACTTGCCTAAAGAAGTTGGAGATTAACGGACAACAATAACAACACAGTGGGCTCACATCGCGATACAAGTATTTGCGATTTCTTTCGATTTCTTTAAAAATGGTCTCAAATTCTAAACATTTCAACAGGATTGCAACAAAAGTAGTTGGCACTCTCTTTTGTATTTGGTTATCGAGATGACACACAAGGTCAATGCCATTGATCTCTATTGATCCCAGAATTTCAGAAAACTCGATAATCCTGATCAAGTTTAAATGGGCAATGGTCCACAGGGAGAGAAAAAGAGAGTCGCTAATAGCCTCTCTCCAGGGACTCCCAGCTTTTAAGGAAGTGTCCACATTAGTATCGAAGAATCTACGTTTCTTCTCATTTACCATGTGAATCTTGGGCTAACGGATGTTTGGTTTGGAAATTTGCTTCATTTGTCGACCATTAATTTTTACACAGTAGCCACAAAATCATGCGATTTTTCTAGCCCTCAACATCAAAACGTTGAGACCGTCTCGGCGCGAAACTTGACAGTGGGGTTTGGGTGAAGGCTTATTTTATTATATGATATAAACACTTTATATACTTAAATCGTGTCATTCCCCTTTTAGAAAACCACTATCAGTCATTTTTCTTCCAATTTAGAAATGAACGGTTTTGTCTCAACTTGCTTAGTGTTAGGGTCATATCAAAACCTTATATTACTGTTCTATGTGAAACAACACAAAAGCGGTCTTGAAAATGCCATTTTAACGACTGTTCTTGACCTAAAAAGGTTCCGATCCCGAGTTTTTATTAGTAAACAAATCAAAAACAAATAAAAACAGCTTCTTGAAACAATTCAAGTTCATTCAACAAATAATTTCTGGACAAATGCAGCGTGTTACGCTTAGGCCACTTTAAGGGAGGGGCCTGTACTATACAACAATTTTCCGATACAAACACAGTGCACAAATGACTTTGATGAAATACGGGGCGATTTGTTTGTTTTACATTGTGAAGAAATCGCTAATATGAGCTTATAAAGGAATTAACCCGAGGGAGCTAAAGAACATTTGTAACACACCTCAAGTACAAAGGTTGAGTTATTAACTATGATTGACAAGATCCTGCCAGAACCCTGAATGTGATTTCTTATAGGTGCAGCAAATGGTGCCTAAGAGGGGGCCAAGACAAATTTTGTACAGGGTCCAATTTTAAAATATGATCCATCAGTTTAAAAGTATCCCCATGTTATTTGGTCTCACCATAAGGATTCAGGAAGGTATAGTTTTGTACTATCTACAACGGAAAGTTTTAAGAGTTATAGGCTAAAACCTCAAAAATCAATACAAGGGTCAATTTCAGTTTTACAGGGTCAAATTTTAAGTTTGCTCCGCTTTAGATAAAAATGGTTCAAATTATTGATGGAGTTCATAGGATTAAAATAAGGAAGTTTTGACTGTCTAAAATGCTTAGTTACCGATGTATGGGCACAGAAGGTCAACGTCCATTGCATTGCAATGGGGCTTGAACTTGTGTTCCCCCTACTTGCTTAAGCAAGCATGTGCAGACACCAAACTAGTCCTTTTTTAATCATATGATCTCCACCAATAATTTGCACCATTTTTTATCCAATCGAGAACTTAAAAAATTGACCCCTGTACAACTTAAATTGACCCTTTTTATTGATTATTTGCTGTTTTTAGTCTATAACTCTTAAACCTTACGTTGTAGGTAGTCCACTATCCTTTCCTGATTCCCTTTTGTCTAGACAATAACATGGTAATTTTTATAACGATTGGATCAATTTAAAATTTGACCCCTGTCCAACTTTGTCTTGACCCCCTCGCCTTATGGCACAATTTGTGGCAACTTAAGAATTATGTTCTGGGGTCCTTGTCCTCTGTCACATATTTACTCACTCAAACCTTTGTACTTGAGATGGTGTTACAAATGCGTGCTAGCTCCGAGGCTAATAAGCTCATGTCCGTTTTTTTTCAGAAACGATCGAATCGGAACTTTTATGGGTCAAACAGTATTTTCATGTAAATCAACACTGTTTAGAAATCTTCGTAAATTAATTTACTGTTAGTAAAAGGTTTGGTAATAATTACAGATATGTTGCCATGTTGTCCATGTCAAATGGCCATGTTTTGTGGATTTTTAAAACCTGAAAATTACACTGGACAAACGTAAAATAACCCGTCACCTTAACGTTTTACGAAAAAAAATATTAGTAAGTATGATTTTATAGACGTTTTTAAAATCCTAAACTTACGTAATTTATTGACAGTTCCGGGATGCAGCAAACTGCAGTATATAAGCATATTTTAAAAATATTTTTGTTGCTATTCTGTCATCGTTACTGCAGTATTTTGGGCCTTGTTTCAGTATTATATTTTTATGGTGAAAAGGTATTCTGTATAAGTTTTTTTCAAGAATCAAAATAAAGCAAATCTTGTCCGGTTATACAGTGACTTTTTGTCGGGTCTCCGAGCGACCCCGACTATAGAAACCCTGCTCTCAAAATTGCGACGGAGTCTATAATTCTATATCTGAAGGTCATTTCATTTAATGTTTTCTTTTATGAAAATGATCTACGTACTAATTAATTTTGGAGTTTTAGTGTTGGTGTGTAATGTATGCCAATTTCAACACAGAACATCATTGCATGTTTAAATGGCTTAAAAAAGCCTTTCTTTGAGTTTTAGTCTCTGGGAAGACTTGCTTTTTTGATGGAGTTTGTTTAAAACGTGTGCAGGGATATATAAAGGTGAGTGAACAATAGCAAGAGTATAATAAGAAAATGATCAGCCACTTAAAGAATTTTAATACTAACGTGTATGATTGTAAAGCTTTTTTACCTGTCTGTGTTATATTATTTAAGACGAAGTTTTAGGTAACATCTTTATCTGAAAAGACAAGAATGTGTACCTCATTAAAGCTTCGATTTGAGGATTCATTTTTAATCACATTTTGCGCCCAATTGGTGGCGTTTTTTTCTATTTTCTTTCTTTGAAATGATTGAAGGTGTAACCATGTTAATAAAGGTTAATAACGTTGGGGATCAGTTGTTTACACATTTTGCGCCCATTTGGCGTTTTTTCTATTTTCAATTTATTTGAAATGACATGAAGGTGTCACCTATGTAAATTAAAGCTTATAACTTGGGGATTCATTTTAACCCATTTTGCGCCCAATTGGGCGTTTTTCTATTTTGTCTTTATTTAAATGACAGAGGTGTAACCTTAATTAATTAAAGCTTCTAACTGGGATTCATTTTTAACACAATTGCGCCCATTGGGCGTTTTTCTATTTTCTTTATTTGAATGACATGACGTTTTTGTTTGTTACCTATGTTAAATTAAAGCTTATAACTTGGGGATTCAGTTTTAACACATTTTGCGCCCAATTGGCTTTTTTTTCTCTTTTTCTTTATTTGAAATGAAGGAAGGTGTAACCTATGTTAAATAAAGCTTATAACTTGATTCAGTTTTAACACATTTTGGCGCCCAATGGGCGTTTTTCTATTTTCTTTATTGTAAATGACAGGAAGGTGTAACCTATGTTAAATTAAAGCTTATAACTAGGGGGGGGGGGGGGGGGGGTGGGGATTCATTTTGAACACAATTTTTGCCGCCCCATTGGGCGTTTTTCTATTTTCTTATTTGAAATGAAGGAAGGCGTACCTATTTTAATTAACAGCTATAACTTGGATTCAGTTTTTACACATTTTGCGCCAAATTGGGCTTTTTTCTATTTTCTTTAGTTGAAAAATGACAGGAAGGTGTAACCTATGTTAATTAAAGCTTATAACTGGGGAATTCAGTTTTAACAAAAAACATTTTGCCCCAATTTGGGCGTTTTTCTATTTTCCTTTATTATGAAAATGACCGGAAGGTGTAACCTATGTTAATTACCAGCTTATAACTTGGGGATTCAGGTTTACATTTTGCGCCCATTGGGCGTTGTTTTCTATTTTTTCCTTTATTGACAATGACATAAAGGTGTAACCTATGTTTAAATTAAAGCTTATAACTGTGAATTCATTTTAACACATTTTGGCGCCCAATTGGCGGTTTTCTATTTTCTTTATTTAAATGACAGGAAGGTGTAACATATTTAAATTAAAGCTTATAACTTGGGGATTCAGTTTTTACACATTTTGCGCCCAATTGGGCTTTTTTCTATTTTCTTTATTTGAATGACAGGGAGGGTGTAACCTATTTTTAAATTAAAGCTATAAACTATGTGGATGTCAAATGCACAGAATACACCAAGGTCAAGGTCAACGGGAGATCAATTTGTAGAAAAGTGCATTGTTCTAAATGCAATCTTAGCTCATTATCAAACATCTACTTTAATTCCGTATGAGATTTCTTTTATAACATGTTTCTGTAATAAAAGTGCAACATAAACTAAAACCCATCTACTCCTTTAATGCTTTTTAAAAAAAAAAAATTTCTTTGTAAAATAATGCCTGCGACCCGACACAGTTTTTGTTTTTAAATACCTTGTTTTATATACATACAGTTCACTAGGCACACGCCAACGGAAATCTTTGAGGTTTAGAGCAGATTACATTAAAAAGCTATCAATTTTACAGTATTTAATCTAATTC
Source organism: Ophioderma brevispina (assembly GCA_023653785.1). Classification (NCBI taxonomy): domain Eukaryota; kingdom Metazoa; phylum Echinodermata; class Ophiuroidea; order Amphilepidida; family Ophiodermatidae; genus Ophioderma; species Ophioderma brevispina. The sequence continues at coordinate 36,865 of JAMKCH010084336.1, read as the reverse complement.
CTACTATAGAAAGACTTAATAAACCTAAACATTGTTTTGCTGGGGATTTTAACAACTGTTTTAAAGTTTTTTTCTAAAATAATTTTCTTCTCTACAACCTTTCTTTCTGTTCAACGAAAGAGCTTTCTTTAGGAAGGAATTGAAGGTTGTATCAAGGGTTCCTAAGGTTTAGATTCTACATAGAACATTTTCTTGATGAAGAGATCATTTTAGTTCTGTAAGAACTCTAAACGTTCTACATCCAAGAAAACGGTTCATTTAGAATCTAAGAATCCTTAGATTAAACCTCAAATTTTATTCAAGGGCAGTGTTGAGAAGAAAATAATTTTAGAACCTAAATAGGTTAAAACTTTTTTTCAAAATACATAGTACAAATTAAGGAGGTCCATAGGCTATATTTAAATCTTCATTGTTCTATGGGTGTTATATTCGGAACAAATAAGGTTCTATAGTTACATCTTTGAACATAGGAAAATAGTTGGAACACCTATCATAATTGTGTTAAATTATCGCCTTATCCGTGGCAGGTACAACCTTTGAGTCAGGAGGCCCGTAGTCAGAACTTGTTTTACCCAAACGCGATTTTATCTTAAAATCGCCGTAATTTAAAATGCGTTTAGCAAAACGCGTTTCAATATTTTACAACTTGCTTGCTTAAACAGAAACTTTAAACACGAGTACATCGTCGTTATTTAAAGACGCTCACTTGAGTGTATAAAGCTCTATTGTGTTTTATTGGTTGAGCGCAACTTAGTGTATCCGGCTTTCTTAGCGTTTAATGTGATACACCAACTGGGAAATGATCCGCACCATTGCGTTGTCACTTTGACGGTTGGCAATGAGCCGTGCATTTGACGGAAACACCACTAAAACACTCCTTCACTAACTCCGTACCTAGTTTAAATTTCGATGCCTTTTGGCGGATTAAAACTGCTTAATTTAAAATCCTTTCTGGAATTACGTTACGTTTATCTCACATATTAACGTTCGTTTAGCTTAAATTCGCGCTAAACACCTTTTTGGAATACGGGTCCCAGTGTTTAAACGTTCTCAACCGTTCCTTCTTGCATGTCGCATACATTTTAATTACTTCAAGAGGGGGTTGTGTAATTCAATGCACTTCCATCATCACAAAATCCTCTTCCCCAAATGTTAAAGCTTTAAGTATTTTTTGTCTCAATACCTTGTGTGGCTATTAATGCCACGTGCAAATTTTTACTTCCTTGGCCCATAAGCTGTGTGTGTGTGTGTGTGTGTGTGTGGGGGGGGGGGTGTTGTGAGGGTTGTATGTTTCTGTGTATGTGTGTTCCATTTTGGTGTCCATGAGTGAGTGTATGTGTGTGTGTTGTGAGTGTGTGTTGTGTGTGAGTGAGTGAGTGAGTGAGTGAGTGAGTGCGTGAGTGAGTGAGTGAGTGAGGTGAGTGGTGGGTGGGTGGGTGGGTGGTGGGAGGGTAGGGAGGGAGGGTGGGTGGGTGATGAGTGTGTGTTGGGAGAGGTGAGTGTGTGTGAGATAGTGTGCATGGTGTGTGTGTTCTGGACGGTTTTCGTCTTTTAGGTTTCCTTAATTGTTAATATCACATGTATTTTTCATTTTTTAAATGCGTAATGTGCAATATCCATGGGCTGGTTTATTAATAATTTTTTGTATTAGTATCCATTTAATATATGAATATTTTTTACTAGTGTGTTATATTGTGTATTGTCTTACTTTGATGTAGATTCTTGTGACCCCTGGCACCCTGAAAACAGTGTTAGCATTTGGGAAAAATGGGGTTTCCCCCAGGCAAAAGAAGAACTATAAATAATAAATAAATAACTTTTTAATAGAACTCTAGGTACAAGGTGAATGCGATATCTCAAACGGATGAATTTATTGATCCAATGTAATGATACTTCATCCTTTTTAGGGTGAATTTCACTCTTCGTAGACTGATTCACTATTTGGAAGAGTACAATTCCACTCATTATTCTACTTGTAGGCAACCCTAAAGTATTAAAATGGTCACTCTTTTACATTTCTCTGGTTAAAAATATTTCTTTAAATTACAAAACTCTGGGCAGGTGAAAATTTCCCAGACGTTTTCAGTAAGTTTACAGATTTTTCCCGTAAAACATAAAGCGTTTTGTCAATTTGTGAACTTTTCAGCATTTCACAGAAATTGCCTCAGATACGAAAACATGTTCTTAATTTAAAATACAGAATTCTGGAAATTTTGCTGCCAAGAAATTTTCGTAAATTTCCGTAAATTAACATGTTATGATTTTTGTTTTATCATGTGCGCGTAATATAAAGTCCAAAATTTCAAATTTAGGAAATAAATTATCACATTGAAAGATTTCGAGAGGCATTTCTTAAACAATTTTTTTTAGTGTATTTAAGAAAACATTTTCCGTAAATTTGATGTCCGTTAATTTAAGGATCTTTTAACAGTGTAGGGAGAATGCATGACAAACACAGGCTCGATGATCATCTTTTGGGTTTCACTTTGGGTTTCAGGAAAAAAACACACACCAGTTGCAGGCTGCAACCTAATTGGCAAAAACAAAACTTTAGGTAGCTTGTATGATGGGTTTTATAACCTTAATGGTTCAACTATAATTGCCGAGGACTCGCTCCTCTTCCCTCTGTAGGTTCCAAGCTATACAGATTTTCATGTCTTTCCCCCCTCCCCAAATTCCACAAAGGGAAAAAAGGTCCACTTTTTGCCTATTGTTTTGATAAAAAAGTCCAAAATTAAGGGAAAATATGACGAAAAGTCCACTTTTTGGTGATAAGATGTTCAAAACGTCCAAAATAGTCCATTTTAGGGGGATTAGGTCCATTTTTCCAAAAAAGGTCCACTTTTTCGAAAACCCGCACCCCCCGTAAAAAATCCTGCGTACGGCCCTGGTTCATCATCCTTTTTAAAAGAATATTTTTAAAGGTGTTTGTTGTTTTTGTTTGTAACGAGAGATTTCACATGTCCAGGTGTCCTTAAAAAATCTAAATTATTGAATTTTGCTCTGATGTAAAGCTTTTCATCAAAAATATCCCCATCTGAAAGGATTAAGTTGAGAAAGGTTTCTTTGGCATAAAGATTGTGAAATTTCTAATTTCATAGAGGAGCAAATGCAAAATTCAGCCTATGTTTTATATTGAATTATAAGCAAATCAAAATCGCCTTTTTCTATCTTTTAATACATTTCTGTAGCCAAATACAAGGTAGGAAATATATTGAGTGTCTAATCTATGTGAAATTACTATTATGCCACAATATTTGGGTGCCTCAAATCTCTCGTTGCACCTTTAAGAAATCTATAGAGAGCTATAGATGCAACCTCAATTTTTCTTGATTTTGGATTTTTTACACATCCAAATCACACATGGATTAATTGTCTCAAAAAGAGTGATATCTTTTTAGAAACATGCTGAATTCAAATACAATAAGAAAACATTTATTTTTTTTTTCAATCCGTTTTTTTTTTTTATTTTTGTTTTATTGGTTTTTTTTTTTAATTTCCAAGCAGCAAAAGCTTATTAACAACATACATTCAAGCATATACATAACTGTTAAGAATTTAAAAAAAATTAAAATATGTACAAATACATGTAAAGGAGCCGTTGCAACAAGGTATAAACCAAACAGAACACACACATACTTAATGAGTTCATTAACTGACTTTTAACAAGGATTATTCGTACAATTAAAAAAGTTATCTCAATACCTCAGAACATAGCGTATGTTTGGTACCCTAATGGTCCCTTGAAAATACAAAAAGAAATTTAGTTTCTAGCAAACATAAAATGAGCTAAACTAGCTAAACATCTCATCGGGAAAGAAATCAGGGTTAACTTAATGCCGAATCATTGTGTCCTAGCATAATATAGATACATGAGTGCATGTACTTATGGGACAATAGCCGATGTTGTTTTTTGCCAAAACCAAACACACATTGTATTTTGCATCAAAGAATAATGTCGATGGTTTAACTGATTGTGCCTCGTTCAGCACCTACCTGAAGCTTAGTAAGTTGCAATCAATTATCGCCCTCATGTTGCTAAAGAATATATCCCACGCAGCGCAAACTAGAGCTGTTCAATCTCGGTGGTACCCTTCTTCTTTCATCATCGTCGTTGCACTGTATATTGGCGGCGCTCAGAGTATTAGCGAATTTCTTCTGCCAAAGGTTTGGGTGGCCATTAGACGAGAACGCAGTAGTCCGCAGGGGGCGATACAGGTGCACACACCGGAATACCACCTGTTGCCAATTATACCGATGTAATAAATCTACCAATCAAATTTTTTAGAGAGGCCATTTCATTCATCAGTCCAATCCAAATAAACTCAGACACTTCTTTTCAAGAATGAGTCAGAATATGTAGCACTTCACTGGCGGCGCTGCGCAAGCACAGATTGTGATGAAAATAGCAGCTTTGCAACGACTCAAAGCAGAAAAGGTAGGGCCTTCAGGCAGTGTTTAACACGGTTCTACGTGGCAAGGGGTCCAAAGAGACAAAGGTGACGGTGCATTTGTGCCGTTTCACCGTTTTTTATATAGACTTTGGTCACATTCAAGGCTATCAAACAAATTACTGGATGTTGTTGAGCAGTTTAAAACTAACAAATTAAAATAAGGAGGTATGTCTCCTGATTAAAACACTCAAATTAAACTAAATTAGTAGGGGCCAAAATGGATTTTTTAAAAAGTTGTGTTTCCAGTAATTTGCACATTACTGTTTTTGTTGGTTTTATTGTTTTCATTGAATCGCCTTTTTTTTTCTTTCATAAACTGCAACCATCACAATTTCAAAGCAGATTAAAGTACCATGAATTTTACTTCTGTAAAAAAAAATATTAAATAAATAACAAAACAAACAAGTTCCTATTTTTAACCTTTGTCTTTGCTTTTTCTACTGGGAAATTTGAGACTGACTACTAAGTTTTGCAGGTGCCAGCAGTGACTTTCTTTTGGTATTGTGTCTTGACTTTTGGTTTTGCTGAGAGGGATCTTGAGGATACGATCATACACTATGCCTCAAACTGTGTTTATTAGATAATGTTTAAAGACTAAACTACAACCTTTATCAAAACACAGTTTTACAACATTACTGTGTCACCAGCGGGTTTATCGTCATTTTCTTTCTAGCAATTATACTTTTACATAACAATAAAAACCAATATTTGCAAATTTTTACAAACCAAATAGATACTCGGACTAGGGTTGATCTGGTCCTTAAACATTGCTAAACGTTAACCCTCTAAACACAAGTTTTCCAGAATTTTCTAAACACATTTTTTTAGAATGTAGTTTACAACATTATTTTATTACCACATGGGTAATCTATAAACCAAATCCACCTTGAATGGATACCATTATTGTTTCCTTCCTCCGTCCCCATTTCCCGTCCCGCCTTTTTTTGGTGCACCAAAAGGTGACATTTCCAAAATAGCGAGTAGATAGAGTTTTTTTGCATCTAGTTGAAAATAAATGAAATGGAATATTTACCATTGATAACTATAAGAAAATGGATTTTAAAAAATAAAAATAAGCAGTAAACCTTCGCCGATCCCCTCCCCTGGCAAATTGCATGATACACAATGGTTCATTTGCACAGTTGTCAGTTGCAGTGCATCAAAATTCAAAGTGTTCTCATGGGATAATATCTAGTAATGGCGCAGTTTTTCCTAAAATGAAAGCCTAACCAAAGGGGGAAAATGACCACAGATGACCCTTTGATTTTACCTTGGTATGTGGCCTTTGACCCTCAACAACAGTAGGAAAGGAACCCTTAATTGCACCTTCCGAGACCCAAGTGTTTTGAACGGACTTAAATTTTCAAGAGACGACCAGAAAACAAAACTAACCATACTGGGAACAGGACCTCCAGTTGACCTTTGACCTTGGTCCTTACCTTGAACATCAGCCACACAATGAAGGAACCCTATTGCAAACCTTCAACTGAACCTTCACCCCAATCTGGTTTAAATCGACTTAAACTTTTCGAGGAGACACAAAACGAAAACCTAATCCAAACGGAACACACAGACACATACATACACACATACACATACGGACATTCGCACCCTCGCCAATATCCCCCTCTGGCTTTTTTCAAGCCAGTGGGATAAAATGAGTAAAAATACAAAATGTTTAAAAAAGCAAAAAATAAAAAAAATAAAAAATTGTTAAAGTTAAAAAAAGAAAAAACCTAAAAAATTAAAAAAAAAAAAAAAAAACATTTTTAAAAATAATTAATTTATTTCCTAGTAAAATTACACTACCTTTTGGTGGAGGACCGCAAAAGCGGGAATCAACATAGTAGTTATTTTCATGGTATGGAATTGGCTGTATGGCTCTAAATGTTTGACGTTTCAATGATGTGAATAAAACATCTTCATAATATAGCGTTTTTTTTCCGATTTGGACAATGGACCACCATATTATGTAAAATGGTGCTTCCTGGTCATCTCCAGTAGTTACTCACCTCTATTCATTCATCCCAGGGTATATGGGCTCTCTTGTATGTCGCAGCTTTTTTTCCAGTACCCGTAATAGAGGAGGAGCTTATTATCACAGGGGCCTTATTTAAGGAACTTTATTGGTAATAAATCTATCGGCACATATATAATGAAATATCTTCTAAATATACGTACCAGATTGTTTTCACGGTCATTGGAGTATCCTTGCGAAGAAACATTATTTACGTCTAAACTTCGAAGCATACAGACGATGTTAAGAAGCCGCCGCCACGTTCTTATTTTACGCTAATCGTTTAATTGCCACAAGCCATGTTTTAGTCTTTCACAAATTGAAAGATATCGGTTTTAGTCAGTTCTGGCGCTGTAATGAAACTATCGCGTTTACTTTTAACATTTGGAAGGTTAAAACACAAGCTTTACTTGGTAACGGTTTTCCTTTAAAATTATAAATTTATCAAAATTGGCAACTTTGTGGCTAATTTTTATAAATAGCCTGGAGTTTGATAAATATATTTTTTAAAATAAAATTAGGAAATCTAATCATACAAAGAGCGCTACTCGGTACATTGAAAAGTACGTATTTGCTGAACCGCGCAATTAGTGGGTTTCGAACAATGATCTCTATACACTGGATTGGAAACCTGGACTCCGTACTTGGAAGCCACTGATGGCCATTGTTGGTCATCCAAAAAGCCCAAGCAGGTGGTTAAGAAAGCCTGTCATTTATATTACAAAATTTGTTCCCACTGAAATGTGGATAAGCGACATAAAGACACAGAATCAAGCCAATTCAGTGAGCTCATTGTAATTTGCGCGTATGGGATGGCAGGTCTCTAAAACTGCACTCCCGTGATACAACTTCTGTTAACGGTGTCTCTGGACTGGTATTGTGGTCGGAGAACCAAATTATTCGCCGCCCGTTTGCTCCTTCTCTAATTACAATTACTGTTTGTAGTAGCCAATCCATTGGTATAGAGATCAGTGGTCCAGGGGCGAACTGCGAGAAAACGAAATAGGTAGAACGCCAAACCCCCCCCCCCCCTTGGTCAAGGCCACAGGGGTGCAGGGAGTGGTGAGGTGGGTAGCCAACGAAAACCTGGGGGGAATCACAACAGGAGAGCTAAACCCCCCTCTAAAGGGGATCATACACCACACCGAGGTTTTTAAAAGTGTAGTTGGTCGTGCAAGAAAAAAAGCGAACGAACTTCGCTCCTATCCCTTTGTGGTGCTCAACGAGTTCCAAAGGATGAAGCTGGGGCAAACTTCACGTGATATATGCGCGTATATGGGATATATTTGTCGCTGGCTTCTGTTTCGTATTGCCATGCGGCGTTGTAAATAGCCAAACACGGAAGAAATATGGGTAGCTTCCATGATCGTAGTACAGTTGTGTATATTGGTCGAAAATCTGATTTTTTCGCAAGGAATACTCCATGAGCATGAAAAACATCTGGTACGTTTATTTAGGGATTTTCATTATTCTGTGAGACATGAGAATACCAGTAATGTTAAAATAAAATAATAACTTAAAAAAAGAAAAAGGTTTTTAAAAAACACACCTTTTTGGCAGTTAGTATGTACCCTCTATAATCAATGCCTAGGTTTTTATTACTCACTCAAATTTTGGTAATCACTTTTTCAATACAATTAAGGTTTACAACAGTGGGTGCAAACTTTTAAAAAATGCTCCAATCATGTTGAAATGTATGCTATGTTGTCTATCTAGTCATAAGATTCCAAAAGTAATAGTGTGTACACACCTATGACCATTGGTTTTGGGGTTATATATAAGGGTAAAATGACAAATGGTAAAAAGTCAATCGCAATTTGTAAAGGGGTCACATTAAAAGTTATCTGATTATATTTTAAATACTTACAAAATTATTGCCGAGGAAAGAGGACTCCTAAAGGTAATAGTTTTGATTATGTTTAATGTTATACTAACAGATAAGGGTCACAGAAGGTGCCCGTTGACCTATTTTGGTCACATAACATGATAACTATGCATTGCAGGATGCTACAACTTTCCTTATTTTTTTTATTTTTTTTATTTTTTTTATTTTTTTTATATTTTTGACCAAATTGGAGCAACTTAATTTTTGACCCCTGTTATTGAACTTTGACTCCTAAACCATTGGTCATAGTTGGTTTTGGAATCCTTATGACTAGACGGACAATCCCGCGGACAATATGCATAGCTTTTCAACACGAGAAATTTTAAAAGTTTGACAGCTGCGTAACCTAATTGTTGGCCCCTATTGAAAAAGTACCAACCCGCACAATTTGAGAGTATAGCATTGCTATAGAGGGTCCATACTAACTACCAACGGTGTAAACGATGTACCTGGTTCGTTTCGTTGTTCTGTATTTGTTTGTAGAACGAAAACGATGGTTGACCTGGGTCCATGCTCTGCTCTATAACTTTATGTTGGATGTTTATCAATCTATTTCTCTTTTACCCTGTTGTATGCTGAAGAGGAGGCAGCTCGTGCCGAGGCAGCCGCCAGGGAACCCGCTATAGGGAATAGAGAATTCTCGCTCGCAAAGCGCTTAGAAAACATTTCGAGAGAGGACTTAACAGGAAAATTAAGTCTTATAAGGCAAAGAGAGAGAAGGGACCCCTTTCTCCTGTTTCAGCAGATGAAATCTACTCTTAGTCCGGGCATAAGTTTGTCCAATTTGTCCCTGTCCCTGTAATTTTTGTCCGCCCCCCCCCTGTTCCTTTGTAATTTAAGTATATCTCTTGCAACTTTTTGCAATTTTTTTTACCCTTTTTGTAGATGGCACGGCGACCTCACGCCTCGCGTTTAGTAGTGTCCCTCTGTCCTTCACCATGTAATGTATGCATTCCAAATACTGCTTTGTATTGTGTTCTATCTGTAATATTAATCACTTATATATGTCATTACTTTTGAAAAACATGTCTTCATTTAACCATATTTTCTTAAGTACTATACTTATCATTTGTATACACAAATACTTCACTTTGGTATACAGTATACTATTAAATTTTAATCATCTGTTTTTTGTAACATGTTTTGGTGAGAGACAAAATAATCGGAAGGACTGAATGAAGTAAAATTGAATGACTGCTAAGAGGCTGGAGAGAAGAGACTGGAATGTGAGAGCATAGTGCCCGAACCAGGGGTGGGTCTGATTGTTGGATCTGAATGTTTGGACCCCAAAAATCATATGCTAATAGTCCCTGATTTTGAAACAAATTCTGTTCAAATTAAGCTAAATTTTGTCAAAATTTATACGCGCCCCGAGCACGACAACTACGCTTACATAAGGTTTGAGTATTAAATCTGTAGATAGCCTGAGAAGGACCCGCCTGATACATGCCGCAATTGGTGCCTTTAAGTGAGGGGTCTAGACAAAGGTTATACACAGGTCAAACCCTTAATTGATCCAGTGATCCGTCGTGAAATTTTAAACTACTCGTTCTCCAGGCAGACGAAGGATGATATTTATAATCTTTTCCTGGATATGGCAGCGCACACTACTGTGAAAAAAAAAACCCATGTGCGCCTTGCCGGACCGAACCCTATAGAAATATCTTCGCTTCTCTTCCAAGCCCGGCTTGTTTGTCATGCTTAATTAATGCGCCGTCACTAGTCATACGGAGGTTGCCCGGTTCTTGGTCCCGACCAAGCGCACGTTTTTTTTCTCCACAGTTGTGTCCGCTGGCCATCTCCAGGAAATATTAAAATATTCCATTGATCTCAGTCGTTTTGAAAATTATACCAGGGTATCGGGTTTTTGTTTTACTATATGATTTCCAAGAAAGGTATACACCTAGCACGAAAAGTATCTTCGGCATGTTTTTCGATCATTATTGTGTCAATCAGACCATTTTTGAAAGTTTTCGAAATATCATTTTAATGTCTTGGTCTTGCTCTTTCATTTTAATACCTGCCCATGGCTTGTTCAAAAACGTGCAAGAAATGGCCGAGATAAACGCCCGAAAGACGCAAACCCCAAAACCAAAGTTGCAGTTTTTGGATTTTTCAATGGGTCATTGCAGGGTACTGGGACACGAACACAAATCAATATTGCAAGTAGGGGCGTTCTCGCTCATTCAGTCGGAAAACTCTTTGGTTAAAATCATGGCACACGTATTATTTCGTTGTACTACACAGTGACCATTGAACAATCCACAACTGCAACTTTTGGTTTGGGGGGTTTGCGTCTTTCGGGTGCCTATATCGCAGCCATTTTGCACGTTTTTTACAACCGAGTTATTAAAGACAGAGCAAGACCTAGCACAAAATGTATTTTCGAAACTTTTCAAAATGGTCTGACTTTGACCAATCTGATCGAAAAATATGCCGAGAATCCTTTTTGTGCCAGGTGTGAATACTTTTTAAGGTTGAAAATAGCAAGAATCAATAAAAGGGCGTCGTGTATATAGGGTTACGCAATTTTGGTAAAAAAAATAATGCGGGAAAAATTGTTGCAGATTATGAAATGGAGCCCATAGGATTAAAATAAATTTTTTATATTTAAATGCTTGCTTAATAAATAGGGGAAAAAGGACAAGGTCACTCAAGGTCCCATTGAATTCTAATGGACAAAACAAAAAAAACCGACCTTTTTGGGCCCATGAATTTTGTACTAAGCATTGGACAGTCAACTATTCCGTATTTTCCTCATAGGCTCCACCAAAAATTATGCAACCCTTTCTTAATCAAAATCAGAGCAACTTTAAAATGTTAACCCCGTTGTGTCAACTTGAAATTGAACCCTTTTGTAGTAGTTTTGCTGTTTTAACCAGTACCCTTCCCAGACTTACGTCGTAGTATATCTTTTTGGAATCTTAGTACAAACACATATAACGTGTATACGTTTCAACATGATTGGTTCAATTTATACTTTGACCCTTGTGTAAGTAATCTTTGTCTAGATTAGACCCCTCAAAACAATTCTGCTAGCTCCCAGGATAGTACGTGAACTGCGTCGATTACATGTTAATTAAATTAATTCCCTCTTCCACAAGTACTATTCCATAGACTATTCCCCGTCAGGATATTGGAATCAAGCATTATTCTAATATATAACCGACATAAATGCTAAACCTCTACAATACCGTATGGCACTGACAGTAAAATATGCATTAAAATAAAACATAGCAAAACACTTCATTTAGAATCGTTATTTTCTTTCTCAATAAACTGTGTAGCAAGACCATATGGCCAATATATGGAGCGATATTTTGGACGATCACCTTTTTGACATTTTCAGCAATTGTCCCCAAAGTTCATGCCCCCCTCCACTTGATGATTTCTTTTCGTATTCTTCCTAAAAACCCACCTCCATTCAACCGGCGTAAATAATGACCCCTCCCTTAGTTCTCCACACGTTTTATTATATTACAAGGTATAACATGAAATTAATTCTAATGCCTTAAATACCGAATATCCATTGTTATATATCCTGCTCTTTTTGTGCCCAAAATTGTGATTTTTTTTAAAACTTTAAACCATGAGCGAACTCACTAACAGTATACATCCACATACTATACGTGGGCCTGGCAGACCAACCATTTTGGAGTGCCTAACCGGGCCGGGAATAATAACATTGTCATCATAGCTAAAATTGACCGTAAGGATGTAGACTTCATGAAAACAGGTGATGACACAATTAAAAGTGTTGGCAATTTGCACACGATGCCATTTTCCAAATTGTAAGCCATCTTAAAGCCAAAACACCTAAGACGACAATTTTGGTGTAAAAACTGTTTTTTTACTGGGTCATGGAGTTCAATAAACTATTCCAATACCAATAAATCGCTAAAAAAGGATTTCGTTTATTCCCCCACTGCGAAAAGGTTAACACCTTTTGGCAGTTAGGTATGGACCCTCTTTCATTCTAGGTTTGTTAGTACTCTCAAATTTTTGGTAATCACTTTTTTCAAATACAATTTAAGGTTACAGAAAGGGGTCCAACTTTTAAAATGCTCTCCAATAGTTGAAAGGTATGCTATGTTGTCTATCTAGTCATAAGGATTCCAAAAATGAATAGTTTGTACAACCTATGACCATTGGTTTTAAACTATACATTTTAAAAAAAAAGGGTCAAAATTGCAAAAATGGTAAAAAGAGAGGTCAATCTCTTCAATTTGTAAAGGGGTCAACATTAAAAGTTAATCTGATTATATTTAAATACTCTTACAAATTATATGCCCGAGGAAAGAGGACTCCTAAAAGGTATAGTTTTGATTTGTTAAATGTTTATCCTTAACGACGATAAGGGTCAAAGAAGGTGCCCTTTGACCTATTTTTTCACATAACATGATACTATGCATTGTCAGATGCTACAACAACTATTCCTTATTTTTGGACATATTAACTAATGAACAACTTCCTTATTCTTTACCAAATTGAGCAACTCTGAATTTGACCCCTGTAAACCATGATAGGTCAAACTATACGTTTTTTGGAATCCTTATGACTAGACGGACAATCCCGCGGACAATTGGTCATACCTTTCAACACGATGAACCTTTTAAAAGTCGACAGCTGCGTACCCTTAATTTGGCCCCTATTGAAAAAGTGAACCACAGTTGATAGTAAGCATTGCTATAAGAGGGTCCATACTACTACCAATAGGTGTCAAACCTTTTCTGTAGTGGGGGTAAACGAAGACGTTTGACCTTGGTCCCATGCTCTGCTCTATACACTTTATGTTTGGACTGTTTGATCATCTATTTCTCTGTACCCTTTTGTAGGCTGAAGAGAGGCAGCTCGTGCGAGCAAGCCGCCAGGGAAGCCCGCGAGAGGAGAGCGAATCTCTGCTCGCAAAGCTTGCCTTAGAAGAACGGTTCGAGAGAGAGCCTTAACAGGAATCACAAGAAGTCTTATAAGCAAAGAGAAGAGTAAGGACCCCTTTCTGTTTCACATCAAGAGAAATCTTACTCGTAGTCAGGCATAATTTTTTGTCCAAGTTGTCCTGTCATGTATCGTTTTTCTCGCCCCCCTGGTCCTTGTATTTAAGTATATCTCTTCAACTTTTTCAATTTTTTTTTAACTACCCTTTTTTGTAGAGGGGCAACTGCGAAACTCACGCCCTCGCGTTTAGCAGTGTCCGCGTCCCTTCCCCATGTATGCATTCCAACATACTGCTCATGATTTGTCCTATCCTGTCATATTATCACTTATATCTGTCATTACTTTGAAAAACATGTCTTCATTTAACCATCGTTCTTAAGTACTAACTTATCATTTGTAGACACCAATAATTCCAATCTTTTATATAAGTATACTAGTAAGATTTATCATCTGTTATTTGTATACATGTTTTGTGAAGAGACAAAAAAATCTGAAGAATGAATGAAGAAAATTGAATGACTGCTAAGAGGCATTGAGAGAAAGAGACTGGAATGTGAGAGCATAGTGCCCGAACCAGGGGTGGGGCTTGACGTTGATTCTGATGTTGGACCCCAAAAATCAATGCTAATTAGTCTGGATTTTGAAACAAATTCTGTTTCAAATTACTGTAAAATTGTCAAAATTTAGACGCGCCCGAGCAACACACGCGTACAGAAGGTTTGAGTGATTAAATCTGTAGATAGCCTGACAGAGACCCCCTGATCCATGCCGCAATTGGTGCCTTTAAGGAGGGGGGGTCTAGACAAAGGTTATACAACACAGGGTAAAAACCCTTTAAAATAAATTGATCAGTCGTGAAATTTTAAATACTTAGTTCTCCAGGCATACAAGGATGAATATTTTATTAATCTTTTCCTGGAGATGGCCTCGACACAACTGTTGAAAAAAACCCATGTGCCTTGGCCGGACCTAACACCTATAGATAATCTCTACGCTTCTCGTCCCACCCTGGCTTGTTTGTCAATTTGCTTAATGCGCCGTCACTAGTAATAGAGGTTGCCGGTTCGTGTCGACCAGCGCCTTTTTTTTTTCAACCGTTGTGTGCGCTGGCCATCCCAGGAAAATATTAATAAATATTCATTGACCAGTCGGTTGAAAATTATAATAAACCAGGGTATCGGGTTATTGTTTTAACTATACTGGATTCCAATAAGGTATACACCTAGCACGAAAAGTATCTCGGCATCTTTTTCGATCATATTGTTGGTCCAAGTCCGACCATTTTTGAAAGTTTTCAAATATCATTTTTAGTGTCTTGGTCTTGCTCTTTCAATTTTAATAACTCATTGCTTGTCAAAAAACGTCAGAAAGGGCCGGATAAAACGCCCGAAAGACGCAAACCCGCAAAACCAAAAGTGCAGTTTTTGGATTTTTCAATTGGCATTGCAGTGTACGGGACACGAACACGTGTACCACATCCAATATGCAGTAGGCTTTCTCGCCTCATTCGTCGGAAAACCTCTTTGTTAAAAATCAATGGCCACACGTAATTATTGCGTTGTACCACACCGTGACCATGGTAACAATCCAAAAACTGCACTTTTGTGGTTTGGGGGGTTTGCGTCTTTGGGTGCTCTATCTCAGCCATTTTGCACGTTTTTTTGCAAGCATGTTATTAAAATGAAAGAGCAGACTAGGGCACAAAATTCTATTTCGAAAACTTTGCAATGGTCTGACGTTGACACAATACTGATCGAAAATATGCCGAGATACTTTTTTGTGCCAGGTCTAACTATTTTTACAGGTTAAAAAGCAAGAATCAATACAGGCGTCGTTGTATAAATAGGGTCTCCAATTTGGGGAAAAATAAAAGAAATGCCGGGAAAAAATGTTGCAGATTATGATGGAGCCCATAAGATTAAAATAAGGAATAGTTTTTGAGATTTAAATGCTTTCTTAATAAAATGGGGGAAAAAGGACAAGGTCACTCAAGTCCTCATTGAATGTATAATGGACACCGACCTTTTGGGCCCTAGATTTGTAATAAGCATTGACAGTCAAAACTATTCCTTATTTTAATCCTAGAGCTACATCAATAATTTGCAAAACCATTTCTTAGCAAAATCAGAGCAACTTTAAAATGTTACCCTGTGCAACTGAACTTGACCTTTTGTAGAGTTTGCTGTTTGAAACCTGTAGCCCTCCAGACTTTAAGTCGTGATATATCTTTTTGGAATTCTTAGTTACACAGATAACGTGTATACTTTTTCAACCTGATTGGTTCAATTTATAAATTTGACGCCTGTGTACTCTCTGTTTGGTTTTTGTCTAGACCCCTCAACAAATATCTGCTAGCTCCCAGGATAGTACGTGAACTGCGTCGATTACAGTTTTAATTAAATTGGAATTCCATCTTTCAACAATACTATTCCCATAGAGCTATTCCTGTCAGGATATTTAACAAAGCATTAATTCCTAATATATAAACCGAATAAATGCCTACACTGAACTACAATACCGTATAATGGCACTGACAGTAAATATGCCTTAAAAGAAAAAAAGCAAAACCCTTAATGTAGAATCGATTATTTCTCAGATAAACTGGTGTAGCAACACCCATATGGGGGCAATTATGGAGCGATATTTTGGACGATCACTTTTTTACATTTTCCGCATTGTTCCAAGTTCATGCCCCCCTCTCCTGGATGAGTTTCTTTTCGTCATTCGTCCTAAAAACCCTCCATTCAACCGGCGTAAATAATGACCCGACTCCCTTAGTTCTCCACCACGTTTTATTATAATTAACAAGGGTTATAAACGAGGAATTAATTCTATGCTTAATACGATTCATTGTTATAGTTTCCTGCCTGCGCTTTGGTTGGTTGGCACCAACATGTTGATTTTTTTAAACACTTTAAAACCATTAGCGAAATACACATAAAATAGACATACAAAATCTATAGTGCTGGGCATGCAGCCAACCATTTTAGAAGAGTGCTACCGGGCCGGAAGTAATAACTTTTGTCATCATAGCTAAAATTGACCGTAGGGATGTGGAGTTCATGAAAAATGTGATGACAAAATTAAAATGTTGGCAATTTGCATACGACGCAATCATTTTCAAATTGTAAGCCATTTAAAGCCAAAAAACCTGAAGAAGACAATTTTGGTGTAAAAAAGTTTTTTTCTTGGTCAAGGAGTTCAATAAAAACTATTCAAAACCCATAAAATATTGCATGTGCCGATATGTTCCAAGATGGCTGACACATTTTATTGGCACAAAAACCTTTATTTCTTATCTATATAGACTATGAAGATGACTGTGGTTGTTCAATTAAACATTTTTGGGTAAGGAGTTATAATAAAAACTATTTAAAAATTGTCAGGTAAATATAAAAGTAATAGTTTTCATACTTCACTATTTCCCCCAAAATGGTTCAACATGACAAAGGACATAAAATCCTTATACCCTGCTATACAGCACCTAGGATGCGATTTGGTGACCAAAGTGGATGTTTTTTTATAGGTCAAGGATGTCAACAAGCCTTATTCTCAAAACTGTCAAATGAGTCATGAGTCATTTTATTCAGCTCCCAATGAGTGACACCCCAAAATGTGCCAACTGACTACCTCTATATGTATTTCACCCCAAAAACACATAGTTGGAATTGCATGGGAATTTTGATATTTAGGCCTTGTATTATTTAAATAGAAACCATTATTTTTTGTTCAGCTATGTCAAGAGTAAAATGGCCACAGAATTTCGAACAATTTAAATGGTCATGGTCACGTGGCACACTTAATGGCAGTCAATGTTTTGGGTTTTCTTTTCATAAGGGGATAAAGCGCAGTTAGGAAGTTCTAAGGAAGGTTACGAGGATCGTTGTTGGTATTACTTATCACGCATCTGGGGTTTAAATATATTTTTACCACTTTGCCGCATTACGCCCTGGCATTGCAAGTAAGTTAACACTTGGGTACTTGTATTTTAAAAGATTGGCAATTTGGAAAAAAATTGATCAAATGCAAAAAAAAATACACCCTTTATATTCTCCTTACAGTTTAGAATAGGCTTCTTTATTGAACTCCTTGACCCAGAAAGAAAGAGCAACCACTTATTGTGACACCAAAACCATCTTCCTAGGTTTATATAATAAGAAATATACGGTTTCCTTGACGAGAGGTCGGCCATCTTGAAAAAATAGCGTTGATATAATTCCATTGACTCAGGACAATTCTGGCATTTATATGAACCTCTTGACACAGACAACATACATTCCGACACTAGTAACAACTAGTAGTGATGCATACCTTTAAAATGGCTGCCATTTGCAAATATGTGTGGTTTATGCAAATTGACCATCACTTTTATTTTTGTCATCACGGGTTGTCTGAACTACACAACCAATGATCAATTTTAGCTATGATTGCAAAATGCTTATATTCCGGCCCTGGTTGGTAGGTAGAAAATAAGGCCCTTTGTCACTGATGCTGCAGCATACTAGTTTGTGTAGTTTACTCAAATTGTTTCTGGTTTTATATAATCTTTTTCTTTGTCTTTTTCGTGCTGTTGTAGGAAATTGCTACTGACTCAGGACGTGTGAAACTATACCAGCAGGGCCATAAATCAGTCAGTGTGCAAAGGTAGGATAGGTCTCGCCTCACGAAGAGGACGATCTTGGACAATGTTATTTTCATCTCAAAAACACTATCTGAAACATATATTTCAAGTTGTGGTTAGAACATAATACTCAAAAGAATTTGAGTGTCACGGTGTACATGTGAAATGCATGCAATACACGATTTCTTCGTCAGCTAGGAGACCTTATACACAATCAGGAAAAGCTTGGAAATGATATCAAGATAATTATTGATACCAGAGACTGACGCCTAAGCTTTCTCGTTAAATCCTGTTCCCGTAGCTTTGTTGAGTGCTAATACTACCTTTTCACAACTGCCCACATACAGCGCAAATGAGCCATTGGATAAAATGTGCAATTGTTATTGCACCTTTTTCCCGGCATTTTGGAGAAAATGTGACATCGATTTTTATACGGGGCTGCTTGTAAAAAAATAAATTATTGTGCCCGTCTAAATCCAAAATAATATTTGTCGTCTAAAGGGTGTTGTACAGTGTACCATTTTTGTTTTTGAGGTTAAAGGTGCACACCATTTTATTTTTTTATTAATATATAATGCGAACACTTCTGGCAAAAGTTAATCCTGCAACAACCAATTATAGAGTCCCCAGACGTGAAATTTCTGAGTATTTGATAACTTTTGAGCGTATTGTCATATTAAATTTTTTCTTTACCGATGTTTTGAGATTGTATGATATGTCCTGAAAGGATTCAGATTCAGATTCAAGATTCATTTATTCAGCATAACATACGTTCGTGAGAAATGTATAATACAGTCAATTATAAAATACTACATAAGACTGAGTACAATTATAAACTTGTACTACATGACAGGTTCGGAATATATATGCTAGGACATTAATGGCAACCGAATGGCTTTAGTTATTTTTTTTTTTACTGGCCCTGTAAGCCATAAAGTAAAAATATACTCAAAATTACAAGTAATAGTTCAATAATGACACAAGTAATGGATATTACATAGGTAAATATACATAAACAAGAAAAAAAACAATATATCTAATCTAAACAGTACACTTAACGGGAATACAGACACGGGAATTGGAACAAGAAGACAGACTTTTCAACATATCATGCTGAGGTATGTAATACATTGAATTAATGCGGAAGCAGAGGTTGAGAGGTAGAGATTGAAGAAAAAAGTGAGGAGTGGAGATAGAAATAGAAATGAGATGAAGAATAAGTGAGGAGAGAAATAAGGCTTGGGAGTAATTTAATAAGATTGTACTGGTTGATGAAATGTTTTTTCAGTTTGTGAGCTTGAAGGGTTGTGTTGTAATTGTTGTGTGATGGATTCTGGGAAGATCATTCCAAATTTTTGCGCCGCGTATACTGAATAAAGTGCTTTCAGAGGTCGATTTTGGGAGGGAGGGAAGATGAAGTGAAGTTGTCAGCTTTCTGGTGTTATAGCTGTGGGATTTGTCTGTTTGTGGTAAGTAATTCTGAAGTTCGGAGGGTGGGAAAATATTGTTGTGATAGTAACCATGCAGAGGCTGTTTGAAGTGGTTGAGGTGTGACTCTAATTTAAGTGTGTTTCAGTGGGTGAAATAATGGCAAAGTG
Source organism: Ophioderma brevispina (assembly GCA_023653785.1). NCBI lineage: Eukaryota > Metazoa > Echinodermata > Ophiuroidea > Amphilepidida > Ophiodermatidae > Ophioderma > Ophioderma brevispina. The sequence goes on along the minus strand of JAMKCH010084336.1, from coordinate 17,355 downwards.
TTTGAGTTCTCGGGGGGGTGAATTTGTGATAGTGCGAATGGCCATTCTGTGTGATTGTTTAGTTGGTGAGCGGAATGGATAGTGGGAAAGGGCCCAATGATTGTTACAGTAGCTAAGGTATGGGCGAATAAGGTGTTTGAAAGTGATTTTAAGGTGTAGTCTGGAAGGCAGTGTTTAACTCTGTAGATTTGTACCAATTGCGTGAGACCCTTTGGTAGTGACAGAGTTGCTGTGTTAGTTCCTTGTTAGTTTGTCGTCGATTTGTAATGCCAAGAAATTGGGTTGAGTGTACCTGGGAAGATTGTCTGGTTATCTATTGTAATGTTTGATTGTGATATGGGTGTTGTGTTGTAGAGAAAAGCATGTAGTTAGTTTTTGAAACATCGAGAGAAAGTTTGTTAGCACGACGAAACAGTCAGTGGTTTTTGCGCAGTTCTGATTATGTTGTTAAAAAGTGCATTGATGTTAGAGTTTGATGAGAAAAATGTTGTGTCATCGGCAAATTAGGATTAGTTTTAGTGTGTTAGAGATGTTGGTGATGTCATTCATGTAAATTGATGAAAAGTAGGGTCCAAGGATTGAGCCTTGAGGGGCGCCAACTTGATAGCGTTTGATGATGATCGATGGAGTGTGGAGTGTTACAAGGACTGATTGGAGCGGTTGGTAAGGTAACTCCTGAACCCTCCAAGGCTACTACACGGACACTCCCGTAAGGTAACGCTTGTGAAGAAAGTAATGTGGGTAACTGTGTCGAAAGCCTTGGAGAGATCCAGGAAGGAAGACCCCCATGGTGTGGAGTTTATTTTTAGTGCAAGGTTGAGGTAGTGTTGTTCAAGGAGTGCCATGTAGTTGGCGTTTGGGCCTAAAACCGTTAATTGTTCATCGACAAGAATGTTATGCTTGTTGAAGAAAATGTAGACAGCCGTGTGTACATGATTTTTCAAGTAGTTTTGAAAAAGATGGGAAGAACAGGAAATGGGCCGGTAATTTGCAACGTTATGTGCATCTTTGTTTTTGTAAATGGAATGACTTTGGCTGATTTGAGGTGATATGGGAACGTTTCCGGTGAGAAATGATGGTTAAGATGTGCATCAGAGGCGAAATGAGTTATCATATGTTGTTAGCAATCCCAGGATCTATTTGTCCGGTAAACCAGCCACTTTTACCAGGTTCAAACAGGTGGCGGAAGTTTGTGCATTAATAACAAGTAAACTCGAATACAGAATAAATGGAAGTGAATTGTTTTTTGGAAATGTGGTTATGACATGAGTTAATGGAAGGTGGAATTTGTTAGCCAAATTTTTGCCCAGGTTCGTGAAGTGATCGTTGAATGCGCTGGCTATGTCAAGCGGGTCAGTTATCTGCTATTATTATGAGTGAAAACGTCAGGGATTTGTTTAGTAGATACTGTCCTGCCTAGAATGTTGTTGAGAATGTCCAGGTTTGGGTAAAGATCATTTTTGAGTTCGAATTTCTGTGTTGTGTTTTTCTTGGCAATACGAATAATGTGAGTAATTTGTTTTTATTGTTATATTGTTGTTTGGCAGTGCTGGTTGTAGTTTTCTTCAAGTATGTTTGGTAGAGGCGGGTTGTGTTTGATTGACTTGGAAATTGATGTTGTCAGCCAGGGCTGCTTATGGTTACGAGTTTTAAAGTCTTCTTTTGAAGGGGGAAGGCGTCGTATTTATAATGTTAGTAGAAGTGTAATTGAAGTTGCTGTACGCAAGTTAGGGGTCTTTTTCTTGTGCGTTATGTTCACATGATTCAGTGTTGAGTCTCGGGTTAAAGGTGCGAAGGTGTTGATCTCTGAAGTCACGTTTAGTGATTGTTTTTTGTGGCATGCTTCTGCTTGAGAAGATGTAATGAGGAATATTGGAAGTGATCTGTAGTGTCAGTGAAATATCCCTGGTGGGGATTCTGTGTCAGTGGAGGTGGGGTTGCTGAAGGTATCTAGAGGCGTGGCTGTTGCTGTGTGATGCGTAATTCTGTAGGTCTGTAATTTTGGGGTAGAGGAGGTTGCATGTGATGTGTTAATAAAGTTCATTAAAGGTGTGGATTAGGGGAATAATGAGAAGATTGTATTAAAGTCACCGACAATATAGACGTTCACGGTGGGGTTTATTAGTTCAGCGAGAAGCTGATCGAAGCTGTTGTTAAAAATTTGGAGGTGTGTTCATGCAATCTGTAAATACTCCGACAGTACGTGTTTGGGTATTTGTTGGTGTTTGGTAATGGTGAGATCGATGAAAAGTGAATGTAAAGTCTGGTACTGGTTGTGGTTGTGTCAATATGATTTTTGTTATGAGAGGTGATGTTTATTAATAGACAAACTCCGCCTCCTCTGCCTGTGAGCGGTCCTGAATGTAACGTGTAGCCATTAAAGTTAGGAGGTGATTGGTGTCAGTAAGGCCATGGTTATGAGAAGGCTAAGACAGAGAAAGAGTGGTGGAGGTGATCAATGGTAGAGTTAGTGATTTCTTCATCTGATTTGTCTGTAACTACGACAGTTTTAACTGGAATATGGAAAAATGGAGTCATTGCTTGAGGTTATAGGGTTGAAGCTGTCGTTAGTGTGATAGCGGGAGTCAGAATCAGAATTGTATTGATGGGTGTAATGAAGGTATGGGTGGGTCACATGTTTGAGATTGATAGGCGGGGTCTGTAAGTAAGGGTTGAGCAAAGGGAATTAAGTTGATGATGTTCAAGTTAGTGTTGGTGAAAATGAAAAATCATTAGTGATGCGTGAAAAAGTCTTCGTCGTGAAGCTGGTGAGTTTTAAATGCAGTTCGTATATTGCAGGGCACGGCACTATAAATGGATATAAAGCAAACGGAAAGTAAAAGCGAGGGGGGTTGAAGGAGAGAGGAAAGAGGAGAGCGAGAGGAGAACGAGAGAGAGAGGAGAGAGAGGAGAGAGAGAGGAGAACTTGAGAGATAGGGTGGATGAGATGGTGAGGAAGGATATAATAAAGGAGAGCAAATGAGAAACCGGGTGTATAACAGTGAGACAATACCTGTGGACAAGATTTGTTGTTTTGTACATTTGACAAGTCGGACAAGACGAAAGCGACAAAGACAAGCACAGAGTAGGCAACAAGGGACTAAGACAATACAAAATGCTAAGGATTATTTATACAAACAACTTTTCAGCAGTTGTCAAGTAAGTTGTAACCAACGAAACAAATTTGAGTGAAACGGACGGGAAGAAAAACCGCCAAAACTGCGAGACGTGGAGTTGATGAAGGATATAAATAAAGGTCAAAACAGTTGGAGCCGGGAAAAAAAAAGTACAGTGACAAAGAGATATGCTCAGCATTGGGAACACTGGGTAAGTGTGAATGAACACATATCATTTAGTCAATGTAGCTAGGTTACACTGTAAAATATTATGTGGGGTATGATGAGTAATATGTGCTGTGTGTGTGTGTATGTGTGTTTGCGAGTGCACGCGTGCGTGCTTGCGTGTTGATAAAATGGAGGCATTTTGACGTCACAAAAACTAACAGTAGTACATCTACAATTGGCATAGCAGAACCAATATTACAAGAACTCAGAAATTAATCATTATACAATCATTGGAATAGCATAAGAAAATTTTAGACAATTATAGAATGTATAAACAAAAGGGAATATGTTTGTGAAAATACAAAGAAATATGATGATGCATGAATAAACCAAATGACGTTGTATATAACCCTGAAGGTTGTGGGAGGGAAAGGAGTTTAATAACAAACACGTTTTGTACTATTAGGCGGGGCGTGAAGTGACAAATAAGCCTTAACCCGGAAAAAATCCTCCAGTATCCATGATTGGTTTATCACGGGAGGCAGGAGATCATGCTCTAGACATATCTCAAAAATCCGCAAAAATCCGCTTGGGGAAACTTTTTATGAGTATTTGAAAAATTTCCCTTGTTATACTAAATAAACGAGTACCGTCGTAACAAGTCGGCGAGTACACACCTATTCGAAATGCGGAGTCTGTGAGTCGTGTGTGGAAGTGCAGAGACCGTAAATGTTGGCGCGATTCGTTTCTGAGGAAGCGCGGACGCGGTAATCCCGGATGAAAGAAACCTCTGAGTGTGTTGTGTTGGTTGTCTTATAAAACCTCTCCAAACAGGGGGAAATACCGGAAAATGGGCCTATAATCGTTGTTCAAAAACTTTCATTATTGAAATATCGTTTGTGAGAAGTAATTTTAGAAGGAAAAAAAAATCATAATAGATTTAAGCGAAAACTTAAATGGAATCCAATAATGTAATGATATTTTTAAGGACTAGGCGATATTTAAAAAAAATACAACGCGCATTCCCTTTTTTTTTCTAAATACAAGTTTTATTTGTCAAGCTAAAAGTTATGCCGAGGTAAAAGTTATGCTATCAATAAACACAAGTTTGTCCAAAGATTTAAAAAAACGTGTGTCCAAAGCTCTTAAGTTGTTGGCCCTGTAACTTCTTTTCAGGAACTTTGAAGGAAATGTTTTCCAAATGGATGATAATTGCCAGCAGACCCGCAAATCTAGGACAACCCAAACTCCGTGTCAACCAAATGGTCACTTTTGGCGAACATATGTAAGAACTTCTTTCAAAACATTTTCTTCAAAACGGTTTCCAATTTCACAAAATAATCATGTACAAACTCAAAATTTTGCAACGTTATTATGGTTTATGTACAAAATGGTTGATATTTGTTTTACTCTAATGATATAGCCCAAAAGAATCTTTGATAGGCCTAAATTTTCTTTAGCGAAAATATTCCAAAAAAGAACGTTAAAAGTTCACTTTTGAGGGATTGAAGTCTATTTTGTTAGACGCCAATCGGCTTTTTTCAAAAATAGTTCGCATTTCGGAAGTCTGGCACCCCAAAGAAATAAATCCATGATTCCCGATTGCCAAAGGATCTCAACATATCGAGATCTGGATTGGTACTTTCTTCTTCGACGTTTTATATTTTTCGAATATGAACTTGGTGACGCAATTGAAAATTTTTTTAAACCCCCCCCCCCCCCCCCCCCTTTTTGTAGACGGTACAATTCATTTAAAAAAAACCCAAAGCTGTCAAGTTAAACTGTCGTTAAGCAAAAGAGTAATAAAAAAAGTATTTTTTAAATTTACTGGTAACATTTATACGGATGAGGAACGTAATAGGGCTTACTTGCTCACCCCGATGTGGTCATCGTGTTCTTGGGAGGAAGGACCTCGCCGCTTGCGCGGGTACATTCCCGCAAAACGCAGGGCGTAGGTCGCGAATGCGCTGTCGGACTTTACACGCAAACATGGCGAAATTAATCCGAGCCTCAACAATTATCTGGCCAAAACGAAATGATTAAAAGATGATATCGAATCAAGATTGTCAGAGCAAAATTGTACACGTAAATCGTTAGATTCAATCTATTTAGAAGTACATATTATTGACCGACTCCTGTGTGTGTAGATTCTGATTATAAAAACTGTGTATTCACTGAAAACGTGGATTTTAAACGGGGAAATGACAGTCATGTATAGCTAATTTTCTGTAGTAAATTTTACGAGATGTAATTTGTAATAAAAATATTGTAGGCGGCTAACATATTACATTATTATACGGGCATTCTTTCTGCAAACAATATACGGGTACAATAATGTAATTAAAACACTTGGAAATATATATTTGTTAACCTGCAAAGTTTTTCACCCAGAATTTGAGAATGGATATGGATTGCCCGATTAGTATGTAGAAGAAATTAAAAAAGAGACCCACGTTTAAATTAAGTCTTAATAGAATGTTACATTTAACATTTTTAAAGATTTTTTAAGTTTTTCATTTTTTTCGAAACTTCTCAATAATGACTTTTAATATTGTATATATAATTATATAGGTGTTAGAATTTATGCCCGTTAGTGTATGATGAAAAAATGCTTTCATATGACACAGAAAAACAATTATCGAGGTGTGATAGCAAAAGACCAAATTTAATTCATATATCCATAATTTGGGTTGTTAATTTTTGCGGGATTGATCACACTGTAACACATTAAAAATCGCTTTGTGAAAGGATGTGACAATTTAATTATCTCCATTTCGGCGGATAAAATTTTTTCAATGTAGTTCGGCTGTGAGTTTACCAGAGCTCACCCGCCACGTGGTGTTTCTTCTGATCATTCAGCATCCATTTGAAAAGAACAAATCTAAATAAGAACGTAAGATTACAAAATATACAAATTATAGGAAAACCCAAGCAGCGAAAAAAAAATTCTCAAGACAATACCTAGCCCTGCAAAAGTAACAGTTGTGCTCCCTCACCTTTATTGGTTAACCAAAATGCGGTAACCCGCATTGTAAGAAATGCAAGCTTGACAGTATTTGGATCCATCCATGCTTTTAAATTACAGTATGTTTGGGAAAAATTAAATTAAATGTTTAAAACGTTATGTATTTGGTGAGTTATTTCAGAAGTTTGATGAATGTATATATAGAATTTAAAAAAAACACACTGACGACCACACAAAAACTTGTAACCTGTCACCATGTAGATTTTTCTTTTGAAAAAAAGTGTATACATACCTGTAAAAATTACAGTTTTATTTAGAAATATACAGTTATAAACCTATTTTTACCGGTTTTTACCGTCATTTATTTCAGTTCGTAGACTACCCCTCAGCGCGCTGGCCGAGGAACATGCAATTGGAACTTTTCTGAGCAATTTTATAACCTATATTAATTTTTTCTCATGCAGCTATGACAAACCCGCTGCTACCCTCCTCTCACAATATAAATTAAAACACAATCCAAGTCTAGTTCTAGTAAATATTTAGGTGTTGGACGCCCAGAGGGGCCGACGGAGTAATTTACCGGGTGGATGGAAAGCAATATAAGTCAAGCTTTACAAAATACTGTTTTTAGGCCAAAATTAGTTCTAATTTTCAAGTTCGTGCTACAGCTTTTCATGATTTCTGAATTGGATTATTCAATCGGGCTAATTCATAGCCCGAAGAGCTCCGGCAAAGTGATTAAATTATTGTATGACTTAGGCCTAATTGTGTCACATTTTTTAACGAAACTTGTCTTTTCAACATTTTCGTAGTCAAGAGGAAAGTGGCCGTATGGTTTCAAAGCGTTTTTTTACATATACATCCACGCATTTGTATCTTATTCCTTATTTGTAATACGCATATGATGACTAAAATTATTGCGTTCTATTTTGACATTATTTTGTAGGTTGTTACTGTTTAATGATTTGTTTTTCTACATGCTTTCCGGGCATGCTTTTTGTAAAGGTAAACAATTTTGATATATAGTTAAAATGGTTATTTCAGCCATCCATTTGTTCGTCCACTTGTACTTGTCTTGTTGTTTTCTTACTTTGTACCTTGGATTAGAATTTCGTTTTCAAGATAAATAGCAAATTATTAAATTCTTTATTATATTTATTTATATTTATCCCCATGGCTATTCATGAGTTTTAACTAATAACTATACGTTTAAACAAGTATTTATCGTTGAATTTAACAAAAAAATAATCCCGGGTCGTTTAAAATACCAGTCAAATCAACGCGAAGTCCATTCGTTCATTTCGTTACAATGCGTAGAGATTAATTATTTACAGGTGGTGTTGTGAGAGTTTACGCTAACAGTGCGTATGCTCTTATATGGTTTTAAATGCGCGAAAATAACGCTCGCGTGAGTCGCATGTGGAGTTTGGGCGTATCGGCAGCAACAGCATTAGCAATAGAACTTTTGCAAAAACGTATCATACGAAATTTTAAGAGTGCGCGATTCACCTATCATAACCAAATTTCCCCCAAAGCGGATTTTTGCGGATTTTTGATATGTTGATAGTGTAGAATCTCTGGCATAAAACTGATACCAAAATCATAGATAGAGGACTTTTTGCGGGTCTTCTGCTCTCACGCCCCGTGCTATTATGTTCTTCACCAGATAGACAAGTCACTTCACACCACGAATTGAAATAGAACAATGCAGCCGGAAGTGAAAGCAACGCCCTCGCAGCAGACGCACATCGCAACGCACTCGCACGCGCCGGCGCCCCCACCGCCCGCTGACAAGAGGTTGCCAGCCTGTAGGTGGCACAACCACCTTCAATCCGCTGACAGATAACAGCCTAATAGATTTGCCTATCAGGTGATGAACAAAGGATAATTTAGGCCTACCATAGAAAACGAGAGGCCAATACAATGACTCTATGCGGCTGAATGTATTGATAATCCCCCTGGATGGTAATGTGCCCGGAATTAGGTGCAAAGGGCAATAAAGAAAAATGAGTCAGCACATAGAGATATTGTAAGGATCGTAATAAAAAACGCTGGGTTGGGGAGGTATAGTAGATAGAACATAATTCATACATAGAAATAAGGAAGGTAAGGCAGATACAGCACAAAATTTAATAGTATGATGCAATCATGACAATACATGTTATAAGAGTAACCATGACTAACCATAAAGCCTAAAAGTAAAATTAAGCACTAGACATGAGAATATGCTAACGGTCGTGATTAGAATATGTGATTTTAAAATCATACGTATCTACGGCTAGGTGGTTGACGTGAATACAATGCACTGTCTAGCATAGGGAAACAATGTTGAATAGGGTATCAATAAAAAAACATTATCATACAATTAACATGAGACGGCGCATTGTGAATGCATACGCCAGAAGGAATATGTTTATAACACGTTTTAGGCTTATGTCATCACCAGAGGATAATTCTGCATACCGCGAATTGATGCAGAAAACGCAGGTCACAAGTGCAAGCACCACACTGCAGTGACGCATTGCGAGATGTCCGCACGGGGCACGTTTGCAGGCCAGGGGGCACGTGTTTATTGTGTTTTAAAATGGAAATTACTTGAACGCGCTGAAAAAGGAAAAAAAAAAAAACCAAAGCCGAAGTAATTTGCCCATTTGGTGATGAACAAAGTAACTATGCAATATATAGGCGTGTTACAAAGACTCTGTGTGCTGAGTATAATGACAATCCCTTGTCTGTTATATGCAGGGGATTATAGTGGCAAACGAGAGAAAAACATGAGCTCAGCACATAGAGATATGTATAGAGCAAAATAAATACAAGAATACGAGGGGGAGGTAGAGCATAAATAGTAAACATTTGGAAGAGTTAGGGGCAGAACCAAAGCAAAATTTCATTAATAATATGATACAATGTATGAATAAATGCCAACATATGTTTAAAAAAATAAAACATGATAATATGCTAACGGTCGTGGATAGGACATTGTGATTTTAAAGCCAGTCGCTATCAGTAGATACATAGTGCACTGATAACATACGTAAACTAGTATGAGAGGGAACAATAAGGAGATCCTTAATAATAAGATGAAAAAACCCGCATGAGAATGTAGAGACAAATTACAAAACAATATGATGGAGCATAAAATAATATGAACGTGTGTTTGTATTCATGTGTGTTTGGGCGGTGGTGGTGGGCGGTAGGCGTTGTCTTTGTGGTGTTCTTACCATAGCAATCATAAACCCATTCTGTATATAAAAATACAAATGCATATGTTTGTTTTACTACCAGAATCATTTAATAGTACGGATGGGGATTAATATATAGCAACTAAAATTGCCAAAGCATAGGCATGCAGAGCGGTAAGCATAATAAGCAAATCATGAGCCTCAGTGACAGGAAGCAGCAATGTGGGGTAGTATAAAAGGGGTTGGAAAACTTTGCGACCCCACCCCGCCCGCCCCAGCCGAATCTAGCAGCCTCCACGGAACAAAGTGCAGTAATAATGCACTCTATTCCTGCAAAGGCTGCCGAACCCGACTGGGAGCAGACCAAAGCGGGGGCACAAAATGTACGAACCGTATAATAGTATTCCAAGGAATGCACATTACACCACTGGCGAGTGCCAATTGTCTAAAAAAAAAGGTTTATGATTTAAGCAGGCACCAGTGATGCCCGACTTTTGATTGACAGGCAGTTATGGATGGAGTATGTACCCATTGTTCAATCAAAACAATTTGGTCACTGGTAATTGGTAGTTAAGTCCAAAGAACAGAACGCGCCTAATTTAAAGCTACTCAACCCAGGGGTCATTACTAATCTTCCAGACATTGGGTAATTTGGATTGACAAGGCTCCCTTAAGTGCTGGTTAATCACGAGTCGGGTAGTTTAGATCAAGATAGAAGATTAATTTTCTAAAACAAAGTTTTGGAAGGCGCAATAGTGGCTGCATTTTTGCATGATGATTGGTGTTTCGTGGATTAATGCAGTAAAGTACCGAAAATGCCAAAAAAAGCTACATACGCTGACTTATAAAAAGAGCGTTTTTCAGAAGAGAGAAAAAGTATAGCGCCCCCATCCCGAGATTCTTAAATTTGGGGTAGGTAGGACATGCCATCTCAACAGCAACAGATAAATTCAAATGGCAGCAATAACAGGTGTGACCTGAGTGCTAGTCTTTTTCAAACAGACTCAAACGGACCCAGGTCAAAATTCCAGTTGATCCCAGTGAAATGTTGTTCCATTTTCCGTGACGGAACAACTGGTTTCAACTGTTGTTAACTGGCCTAACGAGTTCAACTGGTCAGTAAAACCTAGTGAAACTTGTTTCCATTTTCAGTCACCGCGAATCAAATGATTCAATGGATATTCATACTGGGTCAACTGGATTCAACTGGTTCAGTTGAAACCAGTTCACCTGGGGATCAACTGGGGAATTTTTGAACTGCGAAGAGGTTCGATCTTGCACACATCGGATGGTTAAAGACAATGGGCCGGTATTCACAAAGAACTTAGTTCAGTGGGCTAAACTCTTAGTCCAGTAAGAAAAGTTCCATCTAAAAGACCCTTTAATTTTGTAAAACACAGAATGTGGAAAGAGAAACAATTTGAAATAGGTTAAGTTCTCAGCTTTGAGTGTGTACCTGTACTTTCTCTTGTATTTTCAGCAGAAAAAGGTAATAGAGAGATAATTTTTAGAGGTCCTTCTGGTAGGACTTGTGCGGGACAAAAGGTAAGCCAGGCGTTAATTCTTGTGATACCGGCCAAAGACTTGATCAACGGTTATCTGGTCACAAATATGAATATCTAAATAATGTTTGATGCCGATTTCAATTTACCGTTGCTGTTAAGATGACATGTCTTACCCGCCCTGCAGATGTACCACGATTCAGAGAGGGCGCTATGCAATATTTACTTTTTCTCCAGCCGATGGCGGCCAAGTATTTTACCAGATAGCAACTCACTCACCAAAACGATTCAAACTACAATCAAACGATTTTGGAAATAAGAAAATATTGTTTTTTAAATTTTATTAATGTTTGAATTAGTCCAAATAAATGTAGTTTCGGAACTAGCCCATCGCGTTACTTTTGCAGGAGGTGGAGGCTTAGAAATCCCAATTTTAGATTTCGTAATGGTGAAAGCGAACTCTTGACGAAAAAAGAAAAAAATGCGGATTAAAGGGCACTATTTTCTTATGCCAAAACGATGGAGCTGAAGACGAATCAATTCAACTGTTACGGTTATTTCTGAAATTGTGAATAATGGACGAGGGTTGTGGTCGTGTGGGCCTAGGAACATCACGACGATCCCACTTATTTAAAGCGCCTAATAGGCTATGTAGTTTGTGGTCTGTATTGATGTAATCTATTTGATTCGTTTTGTTGAGTGCTATATTGAAAAACAAGAGAGAGACGAGAGAGAGAGAGAGAGAGGAGACGAGAGAGAGAGAGAAGAGACGACGTGAGAGAGAAGACCGGAGAGAGAGGGAGAGAGGGAGATGAGAGAGAGAGGAAGGAGAGAGAGAGATGTGGAGAGAGATGAGGTCCGAGATGGGAGAGGAGAGAGAGGAAAAAAAAAAAAAAAAAAAAAGGGGAGAGAAAAAGGGGGAGGGCATGGAGTTCTATTGACGGAGCCTGTAAGCGACGAAGACGTTTCGTTCTGAGTAGAAACCTTCAAAACTGGTAGGTGGTAGAAATTAGGCCCGCGTAGTATCAAACGATGTTTAACGCAATCAATGGTTAAATCGCAATTTTTAACGCACCGCTAAATTAAAACGCCAATTCTCAAGCATGAGTTAAATGTTAAAACGCTGTTTAAATTTTTAGCCGAACACTCCTATTAAAACATGCCTAAACGTTGTTTCAACTAGCTGATCCGGGGGTAGTTGTAGTTTAAGGCGTGTTTAACTTCACGTTTTCATCAAAATGCCTGATATTTCAGCTCTATGTGATATGGTTAGACCAGTTACCTCCTTTATTTCTCTTATCTTCTTATCCGATCCTCACGTTCATTTCTTCTCGTCAGTTTCCTTGGCGTCTTTTTCATGCTCGTGTTATCTGTTATAGTATTTGAACTGATCGCAAGTGCGGCACAACGACATAATTCAACAAATTCCTACAGCTCCTTGCGTAACGCGAACATTCTTGAAATTTACCCGTGGGCTTCATGCGTTGCATTTACAACTACGGAATGCATTGTCTGACACATAAATATGTTCACGCCCACATAAGGAATGGCGAAGATAAGTCCGTTCGGTGGATGATATTAACGGCGTCGTTGTGAACTACAGGGGCAAAATATTTAACTGCGGTTTTTTAAAAAGTGCGTTTTTAGCTAACCCAGGTTGAGGGCTACAACCACCGCTTATTTAAACAATCGTTTGAGAATACGGCCCATAGTTTTTGATGCATGTGGGTTTGTTAACAGAATTTAATCCTGGAAAATTGAGAAGGATATTCAAAAACAAATAAAAAATAAGGTAATGTAAGCGCAAACAAGGCGGCCTTGGTGAACTTTTTCATCATGCCAATTTGTTTTGTAGCTTTCTTCTATACAAACACATAAAGACATGCAATAAGCTATCATGGCAGTAAAGTTTGAAAAAAAAAAAAAAATAATGGACAGATTTTTTTGTTTTGTGTAAACAATCACTCCACGTGGAATAGCTTAGAAACCCGAATAGATTTGCTCAAAGAATAATCATACAACAACACATTTGGTTAAACTTTGTTGTAAATTTTCACAAAATTGAGAAAATGTTGGTTCGGTTCTAGGTGTCATAAAAAATGTTGAAATGAAATGTTGATGAGATGGCTTTCTTCTTTTGACCAATTTTCGATCAGTCGATTATTAGCTAAAGTAATTTTTGTAAATCCCCCACATGCAGTGGCAAAGTGAGCCGATCACGTCTTTCCCACAATGCAATGTGATGCACATGATGACTGTCAATCAGTGCGCAGTACGTATATGTATGGAGGGTTTTCTACGGGTGCTGAAATTTCCAACCCGTTGATACACGTAAGAGGTACCTTATGTTGGTTGGTGTGGACGTACTCAAGCCACTTTACATGGATTCTGGGGGAAATGTGAAATCATAGAGGTAATGGTCGTCGGTTAAAGGCGCTCTCAGTGATTTGCAAAATATTTGAAATTTGCAGGAATAGCTTCAAAGTGAAGATAAGTATGTAGTTACCTTCCAGCTGTAGAAAGGATTGACAGAAAGAAAATGGAGGAAAACGGAGTGTGCCAAGATACGATTCTCCATTCAATTACGGTGTTGTGTAAGTGTCCGAACGGACAGTAATGACTAAAATTCTCCGATTTGTCCTTATTAGGTTTGCTTCTGGTCTTTCATTTGCAGGGATGTAGGCTAACTGCACTTGTTAAATACATGCAAAATGATTTTGATGATTTTTTCGATTGCTGATTTAGCAAATCATGATATTTGGGTTCTTTAATTTCCGAGTCTCTCTCCACATTACAAGAGTGAAGATTCGTGAAGGTTCAGTCACATTACATGCATTGAGGAATGGCAATCGGTGAAGCGCTGATGTATTAGTGCACGGGATGTGCCCGTTAGTATCCATTGGTTAATGGTTGAAGCCTTGGCTCATGAACTGTTACGAATTATGATTTTTGTAATTAGGATTTGTGTTGTGATCAACGGCTCCTAACAAAGTTAGCGTGAGCCAGGTGACTTGGCAACGGTCTTATTTCGTAACGTGGCTACATCAGCGAAATGGTCCATAATCAATCAAATTAGTCCGGTGTAAAAGGAGCTATGGTCGCCCGAGCCATAGGCCGGGGCCCCTCCACGACACCAGATAACGCTGTGAAACTTATGTTGCGGAAGAGTCAACAATCAAAGTACCCTATTCTTTACAGTTGTAGGTGGATATGAGTCCGGTGGAACATCTCTCCTGCCGCACGGTTAACTATAGTCGATAAACAATATGGTGTGATAATCGATTGTGTTTTTGGGAACGAAAGTGATTGGTGGTGGTAAAGACACCTTATAAAAGTCTTCTTATTTCACAGAGAGATCACGCGGCTGATGGGGAACAGCCAGTGGCACAACGACATGATTGAAAACATGAACAAGCAGGAAGCGAGACCATTAATGCACGATGCGAGGGATCATAAAGAAAGAAAGGTCGTCGTGACCAGCGGTTATACAGGGACATCCATATTCTTTTACCGATCCAATGTATAATTGAGACAACGGAGAAACGTGCACGCTTCAAAATGAGAGTTGTTCCAGAATTGCTATTTTTTCTTAGACGGTTGTCCACACAAAATGGGCACATAACTCCCCGCCTGCTGTTCCATACAAGTATTTGTTACACTATATTATGGAGTGTTTTACACTTTTTAGGCGGACAGTATAGCGCCAAAATAACATGCATGTTCTGCTCGTGAAGGGAAGGTGACAGTTTGTAGAAGAGACTCAACTTGATTGCCAATTGGGGGGGGGTAGGTTAAGATTGGTGGATAAGATTGCTTCGGAATACCGAAATAACCGCCCAGTAACGACCCTGCTTAATGCGATAGCATATTTTGGGGCGTCCGTGCCCAATTACTATCGAAGTTAGTATAAGACAGGAAATCACTTTAGCTTATAAATCATCTCGAGCGAGGTTGTTGCTCTTAAGAAATAGAGCGTTACTGTTGGCTTGTGGGAGAGACTACGCGAAAAACACGTTCGGGTGTGCCTTCGAATAGTGATGCTAACTACGACTACGGCTCCACTGCCCTCTATTTCCCCGTCTATTTCCCAATGTCGGGAGGTTGAGTAATAGGGCACAAGCCGAGGTCGCTGTACGATCTGCCAATCCAAAGAGCTCCAAAGCAAAAATAGTGTTTACAGTAATAAAGTGTTAGTGTAAAAACATTTGTCAGTGTGACTTTTAAGTATTTTAACCACTTGTTGGAACACCCCACTATGCAACGGAATTGACTAAAAGAGCACTTTTTAAGCATAATAGCACAACAAGGCTTAAGAAAGAATCATACAAAGGAGTTAATTCTTCAGCTCCAACGTTTTGGGAAATGTGTTAGAACATATTATTAAAAAGTCAGAATTTTCGTCAAAATTTCGCTTTCACGTACTTAAACCAATGACGACGTCAAATTTGTGAGATTTCATCACCTAGATCTGATGACGGTGCATGATCTGAAGGTCGTGGGTTAGACTTGGGATCCGGATTCTAATTATTCATCTGCACTGAACAATTAGAGAGTTACCAACGTAACGAATATGCAAAATCTCAATATTTTTTAAAAAATTGGGGAGCGCGCGCTCTTAAAAATGCCATTATGCTTTGACCCATAACAGTATAATTAGAATAGTGGCTTAATAGAGTATAATAGATTTTGTTCACGTGAACCTTGAGTATGTCGATTGTAATAAACGGTCCAGCAAAAGCAAATAAATGATGGCCAATTTTTTTCAGCTATATAAGTATAAAGCAAATGGAACGAAGGGTAATTTTCGAATTTAGTTTGACCGAGAAATTCGATACGTTTGTTACAAAATTTCATAATTGAATACTGCCCCTTTACACTACTCATTGTATCATGTGCTTAATTCGTAACCCCGGAAATAACTGTCTTTTGTCTTAGCCAAAAAGCCATGTCCCCAAATAGACAAAAGAAATTAGAAACAAAACACACTAAGACTCGAAGACGCCGTGTCATGTCTCTCAAAAAGGACTTTAAAAAGCGTCGTCTTACAAAACTGAGCGTCTTGCATAAACATGAAGGCCGTATTCCAGAAACTTGTTAACTAAACGCGATTTGAGCTAAAATCGGCGTAATTTAAAACTGCGTTTCGGCCAAAAACGGGTTTAAATATTTTTAACATTGCCTTACTTAAACAGACGCTTTAAACATGAGTAAATAGTCGTTATTTAAAGACCCAACTTGAGTGTATAAAAGGCCCTATCTGCAAACCACTTTTTAATGGTTGAACCGCACTAGGTACCACCCCCCTGGCTTTACGTAACCTTTAAGGTGTTACACCTACTTGGATGAGAATGATATGCACCATTGCTCTTGTCAATGAACAGTTACAATGAACCGTGCATGCACGAAAGCACACACACACACAAAAACACTTCTTAAAATAGCCCCGTTACCTAGTTTAAATTTCGATGCATTTTAGCGGAGGTAAAATTGCGTTTAACCTTTAAAATCCTTTCTGGAATTGCGTTTCTTAGCGTAAGTTACTCACAGATAAACGTTCGCTTAGCTTAAAATCGCGCTTAAACCCCTTTTGGATACGGGCCCGATAGGTTTGAGTGTTTGCATAGCAGAAGTCTATGGCAAGTATTTTACACCATTGAAAGAGAAAACATAGTTCGCTGAAAAACCTTGGTTTTCAAATGAAAACCAGGGGTTTCGGTGAAAAACCAGGTTATCAAGCGATAAACTGGTCTTATCAAACCTCGCTTTTCCAATCGATAAACCTGGTTTTTTTTCAAATCGAAAAACTAGGTTATAAAATTCGATGAAGAGGGTTTTGAAAAAATGTTTTTACGAATCGAAAACAGGTTTATCGAGCAATTAAAACCCTAGATTCGAGCGATAAATCAGAGTTTTTCACATTGAAAAACCCAGGGTATAAATTCGATAAACGTAAGTTTTTGGAAAAAAACCTAGTTTATCGATCGAAAAAACGTTCATCGAGCGATAAACTGTAGGTGTATAAAAAACTATGCTTTTCAAATCGAAAAACTTGGTTTATTGAATCGAAAAAATACGTTTTTTCGATCGGTTTTTCTCACTGCCTTTGCGAAGATATCTTACCTGCTAAGATATCTTATTGACAGTCTTAGTAAATCCTGGTACATGATAAAGACGTACTCTCAAGACTCAAGGGATTTTCTATCCTTAATTCCTTTGATTGGCTCTTTGTGAAACATTGGGTTTTACTCGAATCATGATAATGCGCTGATACGTAGAAAATATTATGAGCGTCCCAGATTGAAAACATTATTTCAAGATATTAGGCCTCTACAGGTGATAAATTAAATATTTTTGACTTTTAAAAAGTTGTGACTAGACATTTACTAGGTGTATGTTTTAAAAGGTTTAAATTTATTTAA
>JAMKCH010084331.1:0-11250 GCA_023653785.1 Ophioderma brevispina | reverse complement strand
ATGATTATAAATTTTCTGCATGGGTGTGTGTGTTTTGTTTTTGTGTTTTTGTGTTTTGTTTTTTTATATTGAAATCAGAATAGGCAAGCTTTCTGATTCACACTGTACAATGAGTAATTTGTAATTGCTTTCAATAGGCCCTTAAAAAATACTGTTGAATGGGCGGACAAACTTTGAAGTAAGTCAGTCGATCGGTGTTTTTTTTGTGTGTGTGAATGACTCTAAATAAGCATCACAATGCTGTAAAAAAATGCCATTTTTTCCCTGCTTGCTTCTAAAATCAAATTCAATCCTTTTATCTAATACAAAAGCGATTTCATGTCAAATCCTGGTTGGTCAGGCCATAGAACAGGACTTTTATATCGCCTACTGCATATCACTTATTTACATTACACTTCACACACTCAGTACTATCCTTTAACTTTCAATCAGCCTTTCCTTTCTCTATTTACACTACCATCGAATACAGTTTTTGTTTTTGATTAGTAGGAAAGTAATGAAATATTCCAAATTGAGCCATATCGAGAGAGAGAACCTAGTCTTGCTGCCATTTAATATTCTGCACTTTCTATGCATTATTTGGAAATATCAGAAAGGAACGGCCCATACTGGCTAAGGTATCTTTCATTTGCTTCCCGAATGTGCTGTGTGTCGACGGCATCTCTGGCATTACATGTTAATTTTAGCTTAAGATAATTGTATTTTGTACATACTGGTTGATGATTACCCACGGCCCCACGGAAGAACAACTTTTTGTTGATTTGGGCCTCCGTGGTGAAAGAAAGTTGAAAAAAAAAAAACATGTACCTTGGTGCGCTATCCGCACAATTTTCAATACATTCATAGTGCACTTGCATTCCCACTGTTTTTGTTGTGTACTTCACAAACCCAATATCTGTGATGACCAGTTTTGTCCAGGAAGATATAGCCAGTATGGTTGTGATCTTTATCTGGAATCAATCAACCATCTCAGATTGAACCCCTTTGTAAAATAAAATATCTCTTTTTTTAGTCCGAGTGCTTCAGAAGCCATACTAAAGTGATAATATTCGCCGGCGCGTAATTTTTCGCCTTTCAGCAATTTTTAACATTTTTGCTGTTTTTAAAAAAAAATTCGCTCTGTTTCGATATCCTACTAGAACCTACACACAAAATATTCAAAAAAACACATTATGTTTATAAACAATCTCACTGAGCCTTATTTCCTTTCCAATGTTGACTGAAACCATAAAAAACAATGCTTTTCCCTTCGAGATTGGAAAATGCCCCAAAAACCTATTTTAGCCCCCCTAAAAGATGAAATGGTCTCTACCATGACCCCAGGTCACAACCTGTCGACCATAGCTCTTCCTGAGTGATTATTCCTTTTTGGCTCAAGCCCAACGGACACGCGTACATATCCTGCTATGGGGCGGGCCTGGAAGTGAGAAGTCAACTGTGGAAAGGAAATCAGGCTTCAGTTAGATGATTTAAAAACCTAATGTGTTTTTGAATAAATCATTACACTGAACTGATTTCCTTTACACCAAGGTGGACTGAAACATATCATTAACCCTTGAATGAATATTTTTAAACAACCATACGACTTCACTCAGTCGGATGTGGAGCATGATCTTTCAGAGCAGCCAACAGAGTGCAGCCAAATCCAGAACTACACAAACAATAAAGTAAATATATGTTAGGGCCCTAAAGTCACTAACAAAAAATCGGGGACAAAGATGTTCACCTGACAACGGAATACTCCGAGGCGAGCGTCATAGTCGGCAAACCGGTTGGGAGACTTTATATGTATAGTGATAGTTGAATTTATTGTTGTTTCTGCAGGAGTTCCCTCGCACACGTCTTTGGGGAGTTGTATCGTTTCTCTGTAGTACACCCGACGAAAAAGTTGTGGGAGCCTCTCCCTACATTGCCTCGCAGATTTCGGCAATCCTGATTCCGCTGTGATAGGCCCATGACGACGCGATATTACGAACTGAATGGGCTCGGCTTGTGAACTCCTATCAACCGCCTTGGAATCATTAAATTACAAGCGTCCAATCCTCTACAATAGTCGGCTTTTGACTCGGACCCCGTGGGGGGACGCGTGTGTAAGAAACAACGAGACGTTCGTGCCCCTGAGCGGATTAGTTTTACGTTTATAGTACTCAAGGGCCCGAAGGGGACACCACAGGCGATCTTCCCGCAACCGAAGAGTGACATTGCAATTCGGGGTAAGTCATTGTTGGTGTCGAATGAGATACTCGTTCTTTTGCCAAAAAATCCGGCCTTAAGAACAGTTTACCCCTGTCCCGAGATAATGTGCTGGGGTTCTGTCGGTTACATCGATATATTCTTAATCTCCGAGCATCGTCTCTCAGAGGCGAGAGCGCCATAAAGACCGTCTTAATGGTGACATTTTTTAGTGACGCCTCAAGCCATTGGTTCGATGGTTCGAACGGGGGCTTCACTAAAAGTCTAAGACAGTATTAAGGGTCCCAAGGGTGGGACCGTCTCCGGGTCGGAGGTCGATGTATTAACTCCCCTCTAGAAGGAGACGGATCAAACCATCGTCATTAATGTGATCCGTCGTCGAACCCTCTAATGGATCGCTAGGATAGCGGACTTTTAGTTCTAAAAGTCGAATTTTCAAGTCCGCTATCAAAGCGGTGACAAAGTCAGCGATCTCGGCCACAGATGCCCGAGTCGGAAGACACCTCTCGTTCGCTCACAACAGCGTGAAGTAGGGTCCAAGGACGCTAGAATAAGCGTCCATGGTAGACTTCCTTCTTCCTGCCCTGATATGAGCGAGGCATCCCTCTCTGCGAAAGGCCAAATCCTCGGCATCGCTGCCGTAACTGGCCACGCAGGGTCAACCGCTAGGTGCTCCAAGCGACAGAACTGGCGCTCCCCCCTCCTTCCGGAAGGTATACTAGGTCCGGGGAACGGTTCGGTAGACTCAGCGCAGACCGCCAGTCGATCCCCATTGGGACGCAACCCCGGACATTGTGCTCGACCAAAAGGGGAGCGATGAGGATGACAACGGCACGCATCCCGCCCAATTTTCGAACTACACGATGTAGAATTGGAATCGGCGGGAAGGCATGGCCGTGAACCCCGTCCAGTCTAATCCGCCAGAGCGCGTCGACTGCTACGCCCCTGGTCGAGTACAGAGGAGCTGGGACTCAGTTTCGGGCTAACCGGTCGATCTGTAGGCACAATAACCTCTCGAGATCTCCGCACGACATCTCGTTCATATCCATTTCCGATGTCCGAGGGGCCTGTCATGCCTAGCCTCCGCCGCGTGACAGATCGTCGGTAAGGAAGTTGACGGCCCCTGGAATGTGTCCTGCGGACAACGTGATGGCCCTTTCCCGACACCACGCTAATTAGACGCAGGCATCGAGACCAGGGACCGGGACCCAGCCCCGCCCCGGCCCTGCTTGTTGTGTAGGCTACCACGGTGGAATTGTCCGTCTGTACCATGCACTGGAGTGTGGTCACCATCGCCTCGAAGTGAAGCAGAGTTCTTTCTCTGCCACAATTCCAATGCGATTGACATGGCCTGATCCTCGGTCTGGGACCACGTCCCCGAGGCGCTGAGGTCTAGGGTGAAACCCCCCCCCCAACCCGACTTCGACGCGTCCGTCGTGACACCAACATCGACAGGAGGCGCGGGGAAAGAATTTCCCCCGGTCCGGTTGGGTCGGTGATACCATCCCAAATGCCAGGTGTTCCCGGATCCCCGATTTGATGGGGATCAGACGGGAATTTGGGTGCTTGATCACCTGTAGTGTCGGTCCGAGTGCAGTTGAAGCAGCTCATTGGAAGCGACATTACTGGACGAGGTCGACACGACTGGCCATCAAGCCTAACACGACGCAGTCCTCGAGCGGGGGCCTGCGAACGCCCATTGATGTCGGCGGTCCTGACAACGACATTCCCCCGCTCGGCCGTCGGTTTTTCTGCAATGCCCGTACATTGCAGCCGTGCACCTAGATACCTCAGGTCTTGATAGGGGGTTAGGCTCGATTAGTCGAAGTTGACAATAAAACCCAACCCTCTGACACCCACTGGATGTACGACTGAACCATCTACGACTTGACCATCTCTCTGTCGTCTGCTGGGGCTCACGTCCTATAGATTAGCCAGTCGTCCAGTTACATGCAGAGGTTGACCCCATCGCCTGAGGAAGGCGCCCCACTTCTCCGCCGTCCCATCGTGTAAGACCCTGGGAGAGTGGAAAGTCCCGAGGGGATACACGTCCCCTCGTACGACTGGCCCTGGATTTGGAATCTGAGCCAGCGACGTCTGATTTTGCACGGAACGTGTTAGTTAGCGTCTTTCAGATCCAAAGATACGCCCGCTCCCCTTCAAAGGGACAGCTGCGAGGATCGACTAACATACAAGAGTTTCCAATCCTGAACCACTCTTCAGCTGATAGACTGATTCGAGGCTTCGGGTTCAGGATGGGACGCCAATATCCCCTGTCACATTCTTCTTGGGGGACAAGAAGAACGTCGACCCAAACCCTCGTGAAGGGGGTCCGACCGGGGAATGGCACTCTGGGCTCGCCTAATAGTTCCGAGACCCGTCGGCCATAAGAACTTGGTTGTCTTCGGCCCCCCGAAGGGGGGTGGGGTTCCTCTGATGGAAGTCGCCTGTGGTTTAAGCGGTGAATTCAGCGATACCCCCCTTTCCACCACACCTCGCATCAACCCAGGTGCGGGAGAAATGGCTGGCATTCCCGCACATAAGAACTTAAGCGGCCGCCCCACTGAGGTGGTAAGGGCTCCCATCCTAAGGAGAGACCCTGCGGCCGCCGTGCCCTCATGACGAAGGCTTCTTCCCCATTCCCAGGCGCCTTGCTTTTGGTAGGGGGTGAGCCTTCGGCCTGTCCCCGGACTTCTGAGAAGACGTAAGCCAGGGCTGCGGGCTTCTTGGGTTGCTGCTAAGTCTGAGTAGACTCTTCCGCCTGCTTGGCGCAAACGGCTGGAAAAAGAGGAGCGCGAGCGCTCTTCTTCTTCTTAGCCAAGACCTCCCGGAAGGAGATCTTCGCCTGAGCCCCTGAGCGCCCTGCTCCGATCCACAGTTCGCTGAAGCAAGCAGTGCAGTCACGGACAACCCCCAGAAGAGGGACGTCCGCGACTCGGGTTGGCCTTAGATACCTCCGATCAATCGGCGCTCAGGTACGCAGAGTGGAAGCAGGCATACTCTCTCTCCTCGCGTCGCAGGAAGCTTAGGCGCAACGCGCCAAAGACATTGAATCATCCTTTTGCCGAGTCACTAGCGAGGCTAGAACAGTCAAAGCTTCGGAGGCTTCCGAGGAGTAAACTCCACCCTCCGCCCATCGAGGATCTGAGGTCTTGGCGAGGACCATAGATAAAGCACCTAGCCTGATGCCAGAGGTCCCCGCCCGCCATGTCTAGGTGCCGCAACTTGTCCTCCCAATAGGGGGAGAACGCAGTCGGGCCGGCCTTGCCCGTTGTCAACTTGGCTGCTATGTTGAGATCTATGGTCGGAGTCTTCAAGAAGGAGTCTGAAGTCTCCTTCGGTAAGTTCTCATCGACCTGGCTAAAGTTTTATTTTCACCCGGGTACTAAGAGAGCTTCTGAGTGATCTCCCCGGAGCGCTTCCACAGAAGACCACCGTCTGTGGGAAGCGTCAACACTCTGGACGCGGTTCCGGAGGGGGAATAGGGGGAAGCGCAGATTGAGCTGTCCCTCCTCCGCATGCCGCTCAGGCGCGCAAGGTCCAGCGCCGAAGACTCTCAGCCACCCTGCGCAGCACCTGAGGAGTGCACGCGGGAAGAGAATCCCCCTCCTCCTTCTCCGAAGCTGCCGCGGACGTCGACGGCTGCCGAAGGAGTATCACCACGTGACTCTCCTCCGATCCCGAGTCCATCCCGCCATCGCTGTCCTCCGAAACTCGAAGTCTGCGGGCCGGTAGGAGGTCCTGAGAGGACGGTGCAACAGAGCGAGCGGATGGAGGTGGAAGGCCAAGCGACGCCACCCCCAACCTGGCGGCGACGAACCAGGTGCCCCCCGCATGGAGCCCGAGGCCAACTGTCATAGGCTGGGCCGCAGTAGCCATGGGCTTCGTACCTGCACCCAGCCCGACCCTGACGAGGGTACAGAGGCCGTAAGGCGGGGGGACACCCCCAAGTCCAGGCACAAGCCGCAGGTATTGACTGGTACACCCTGCCCTGCCCCGGCCCCCGGTACCAGGCTGTACCGCCCGCAAGCTTGAGTGCTTCCCAGAAAGGATACAACTGCTGCCCAGCGCGGCGCAATGCCGCCCCGCTCGAAAGCAGGTCAGAAAGCCAGCCTCCGAAAGCACCTGGGCCTGCGGGCTTGGGCACCGACGGCGGAGTGCGCGGTGGTGACGATAGCCTGGAATTGGGCCCTTCCCGCAAGTCGAGCCCCGGTCCGAAAGACCATGCCACGCTGTCCCACCCCAGCAGTCCCGCTCGACTGGGGTGGGTAGGTCACGTACGGGGACACAGCGTAACCTGAGAAGGTACACACACACGGCGGGTACTGTGACCCCGCATGGGCAGGCCCACGAACGATCACTTACCCCCGCAGGAACGCCATCGTGGCAGGGGCACCCCCGGGTACCCCAACATAGGCGGACCCGCCGCCGGAGACCGGTTCCGGGTAAGCCCGCTGAATCAATGCAGCTCCGAGACTGGTACAGGGCATGCGTACGCGCGCGGTATTCTAGACCTGAGCCGACCGTAACTCAGCATGGGGGCACAGCTCTGCGGAGCCCAACCCAGCGGAGCACCACACGCCACGCCGAACCCTGAAGGGCCCTTATGCGGCGCCAGCTGGGAAGAGCACGTGCATGACTGAGGCAAGGCTATTTTTTTTACCCCCCAGCACACGTTCTACGGGGTGCAGGTCGAGCGTAGCCACACCTGTGGCTTCCCGACAGGACACCGTAGCCAAAGCCACAGTTTGCCGAAAGCATCCCCGCAAGTATTGGCCACCGTGGTCGCGGTCTGAGCGAGTAGGCCCGGTGAGTAGCACCGGCACCGTGCAATACACTTAGGTTGGACGTGCAGCGGCGATGATTAGAAGCCCGGGCCGACCTGGTATCACCATCACCATACCACTACCGGAGCGTCCCACGCGGGCCAATCCCGCCAAGGTGAATGCGCTCACCTCACTGATCCTTCACCGTAGCAGCCGCGCAGTAGGGACTGAGACCATTCGACTAGCGGCCGGTGGCAGAGCTCCGCGTGGGGGCGGCCCGAAGCCAACCTCATCACATGCCGCAATAGCCGAGTGCGTGACTTCACGTCGTGGAGAGCAGCCCAAACACAAAGCAGGCCTGCCTGGGTGTGTAAGCCGAAACCCCGGACTGGACCCGACGACCACACCGCCCCTCCCGTGTACGCAACGAGTCGGCTACCCATTGTTCGAATGTTGCCCCATTTAACATCCTGACAGTCCAGACAGCAAGGGCGTCACCGGTCGGTATGCGGGAATCGCCTGTGATTGACACACAAAGGATTGTTCCCCTCATGAATGGATGCGGGGCCGCGTACGCAATTATGCGCCACGATCGGGGTGAGCGTGAGTTTGCTAGCTGGAATAGCGTGCGCATAAAACCGTTACTAAAACATAACAAGCGTGCCGTGGAGGTCTCCGGTACCTACTCGGACACAACAACCACCTCGGAATGAGTCACAACGGTTAAAAGAAATTTTCAAACACAGTTTCAACATATTTTAACAGATAACCACAAGCATATAATAATAATAATACACAAACACCAGACCATAATAATTGTTTAGCAGCAAGCCCCGCTAACAATAACATAACAAACTCACACATAGTCAAAGGCATCCAAAGCTGCAACACGTGCGTCAATGGCTGCCTTTGTTTACCTACCTCTTTTCCGCGACACAGATCACATTACTCTGCATCGGCGGCAAAAAAGGATACATAACAAGACTCTCGACGGTGTAAAAGTCTCCGTTAGTCTGTCCGCATGAGCCTATAAATCCATATAATAATCCAGTAATATATCCAGATAGGTATCTGTGTATAGTATAGGAGTAGTCCGTATGAGACGACAATAGTCCAGTATCAAAATCTGTTTCTTTTTTGGCTGCTAATTGACGAGCTGCGGTAACACGCGTCGGTTTTGTCCAGGCTGTCAAAACGGAATTGAGGAACGAGCTATGGTCGCAGGGTGTGACCTGGGGTCACTGTCTAGACCATTTCATCTTTAGAGGGGTTCTAAAATTAGGTATTTTGGGCATTCCACTTCTCAGAGGGAATCCATATTTTTCAGTCAACATTGTTGTAAAGGAAATCAGTTCCGTTAATGATTTAAACATTTTCGCGGGTTTTTAGTTTCGCGCTAGCTCAGATAGCGCGAAAAGCGCGAAAATTAATGTGCGCGAAAATTCCACTTTTTACCAGTATATCATTCTGAATTGCTCATCAATTGTTGCAATGTTGGCCTCCACAACAGATGTAAGTGGGCATATCAGATTTCCTCCTGAAATTGATCGGCCCGTGGCCACACTGCAAAACTCTTGCCCACACACTGAACATTATGCAGGAATCGTCCGACAGGCCTATGGAAGAAGTTAAAGGGGTACTCCCGTACAAAAATGTGGGGTATGCTTTTAGCTGCAATTTTATTGTCTCTTTCTCCCATCTTACTTCAAAATGTAAATTGGTTAGGGGCAGCTTCTACAGAAGAAGACAGAAACAGATCACTTCCACACGAAGAACTCATCATTCCTTTGTGTTCTGTACATACCATTATCTCTCTCCCAATGTTCTCTGCTCATCTTATGCTGATTAATCCCACCCCTAGGATTAACACCTGTTTATTTGTTACCTTACCTTATCATTCCTTTGTGTTCTACATACCAGTTATTCTATCTCCCATGTTTCTCTTCTCATGCTGATTAATCCCACCCCCAGGATTAACACCTGTTTTATTGGTATGGCTTTACCTCATCATTCCTATGTGTTCTGCATACCAGTTATTCTCTCTTCCCATTTGGTCTCCCTCCCTGCTCATCGTATGCTGTTAATCCCACCCTAGTATTAACCCCTGTTTATTGGTATGCCTTACCTTATCATTCCTTTGTGTTCTACATACCAGTTAATTCTTCTTCCATTGTTCTCTTAGCGATTAACCCCACCCCAGGATTAACACCTGTTTATTGGGACTGCCTTACCTCATCCTTCTTTGTGTTCTGCATACCAGTTATTCTCTCTTCCCATTGTTCTCCTGCTCATCTTATGCTGATTAAACCCACCCCCAGGATTAACACCTGTTATTGGTATGCTTACCTCATCAGTCCTTTGGTTCTGGCTACCAGTTATCTCTCTTCCACTGTTCTCTGCTCATCTTATGCTGATTAAACCACCCCCAGGATTAACACCTTTTTATTGGTATGCCTTACTCATCATTCCTTGTTTCTGCATACAGTTATTCTATCTTCCCTGGTCTCTCTCTGCTCATCTTATGCTGATTAAACCCACCCCCAGGATTAACAACCTGTTTTTGGAATTCCCTTACCTCATCATCTTTGTGTTCTGCATACCAGTTGGTTTTCTCTCTTCCCATTGTTCTCTGCGCATCTTGTCTGATCAAATACCTGCACCCAAAGCAAATATGTTAACTTTGTTAATGAAGTTAGCCAGACTAGATTCATACAGAAAACCTCACACGAATAGCATTTTAGATGGGTAGTACTTGATTGACTGTTCCATTTGTTCTGTGAAAGAACCATCAGGATCTGCAAGAATTTACACTTTCAGAAGACATCCTGAAAGCTCCATTGGGCTATTCCACTTCCACTTCTGTTACATGATAACCAATTGAGATTGGTTTACGCAATGTCATTGGTTCCTAGCCGTGTGATATTGACATATCAACCGGTAGCAGCCGCGTAAGCGTCGGCGCTATACTCACGCACTGCTCGGGCAATCGAATGCCCTACTAACAATGGACTGATCGATTTCAAAACTTGGTAGTTTGTTGGATAAATCTATCATATTTAGAAATATGTTTACTAACAGCTTCTTATTTGATAACAAAGTGTTAATGAATGAAGAATAAAAAGAAGGTATTGATTGTTTTTATCTTTAAAGTTCTAACATTTAAAAACACTGTAAGTTGCAATAACAATTAAACCAAGTTGGTCAAGTTTTTTTTGGCAGTTGTGAGACAGTATTTGTATTGCCATGGCATAAAACTGAAAATGCCTACTTTTTGGCCAAATCCCAACTACCACCGATTATACAATCTGTCTGATTAGCTCATTACAGGACACAACAGAGATAGCCTCTGAGTAACCAATCAAATAGTGCTTCTAATATCTCTCTGTAAACCAACCACCATTCTTACAGTATCTCTGATTGCTCATTACTCATAACGTCGCCCACATCACATAACTGTCGTATTTTTACAAACACGGGTTCCGAGAAAATCGCAATTCACAATCTACCGGACATTTCATGTCTATACGGTAAACGCAGCATAAGAAACATCTAGACTTTACTGTTTTGAAGAAAACATTTTAAAGTCCAATATTAACCATAATTCCAACTAATCTTCCATTATATTATCTTAATTAGGCTACAAATTTATAATCTGTATGTGAAATCACAATAATTTTATTGCAAATACGACGTCATATTACCGGGGGCCGTGTTGTTTTTTCAATGTTGCGAAATAGATCACTATGTGAAAAGCTTGTTTACGACAGATCGACGGAATACGTCAAATTAGGTCTGTATGTGAAATCCTTTTTTTAGGATCGGCAAAAATAGAACGCTCCTAATCAACAACTGTAAATTAATCGCGATTTAAATATACGACAGTATGTGAATTCGCGATTGAAGATTTTCATGAAAAAATGACACTCTGTATTATAAACTAATTAAAATTAGCATCCCCATTTTTATAACTTGTGGATGGCAAAAACAACTCGATGAACTAAGTAAGTATCGCCATTTCCGCAAAACCTCAAATGTGAAATACGACAGTATCTGATGTGGGAGATATTACTTCTAAATAACCATCAAAATAGTTCTAAATGCGACAGTAGGCGCAGGTCGAGCCCCGGGGTTCAATCACTCCCCAAATTTTCAGTAACATCACCAATAGAACTGCTATAGGCTTTGGAATCCAGTACACATTCCTATCTTGTATCCCTTTTAATATTCTTCTAATTCCAAAATTTAGTTGCTGTATTTCACTGGAATTTGGAGGAAGCCCTACAACAAGAGC
>JAMKCH010084328.1:0-22243 GCA_023653785.1 Ophioderma brevispina | reverse complement strand
CAAAGAGTCAAAAAGGAGTTTAACAGAAGCAATTATGACCAAATTAGCGTGGACAAACACCACACTGCGAAAGCCGCATTCGATTAAATTAGCCAACCATTATAAACTTGAGGCAAGTCATTCCATGAAACATAGTAATAAATATACTTGATTGAACCCTGGTTCAGGAAGATGTTGGGTAAAATAAAGGAAGTTCAGAAAAAGGGCTAGTGATGTCTGAGGTGAAATGAAATGAAAAGACCTTGAAATGTAAAGTAAAAACAGTAAAAGAAAAGAAATGCAAATGAAAAAAAATAGGAAATGGAGATGCAAAACCAAAAGAAACCAAATGAAAGGGAAATGAAGCAAAAACGAGTTGGCAGGGCTCAATTCGAGCGAGGGTTGACTAACAGAAGGCACTAACTCACTCATGCACTTTTGGCCATTGAGATTTTGGTACCCCCCACCCATTATATTAGGTTTAGACTCCATCCACTCCCAGTGTAGATTACAGCAGGGATTTGCATGAAGTATGAATACTAAGAGGGCATTTCCGGATGTTGTGTAATGTACTATATTCATGAACAAGACGTTATGACTTTCCCAGACAATGTAGCGATGAATATAATATAATTAACAACATCAGGAAAATGCCTCTATTATATAATATCATGCAAAGTAGTACCTTGTACCAGCTCGTACCTTCCGTTTACTTACACAAAAAAAGAGAATTCCGAACCTTTGACTAAGATATATAGAATGTTTTGCATTTCCTTAATGCATATTCGATCTACTCTAGAAGAAAAATTTGTATTGTAAATACATTATCTTTGAACTTCAGTCAGAGTTGAGTAGTATACTTGCAGCTACTTGCCAGACTAGAAGCGTAACTATTTGCTATCACGTTCATGCTAAAACAACAGCATATTGCTACTGCCGTCTGAAAAGCATATGATGCTTATTTTGGATTAAAATACTCCTTGTTGTGGTTATAAAATGGACAATTTTGGCAAGAAGAACAGACTGTGTATAATGAATTCATTATCTGAGCTTATCGGGATCATTTGCTATATATTTATTCAGCTGCTGCGGAATTAGTGCGTTGCCAAGACAGTGCTTGCCTAGTGGAATAAATAGGATTTTAGATATTGCACCCCGTTTACGTGTCGTCTTGGCCAGACCGTCGGCCATTGTTGAAATTTGGCAAATTCTTTACTGCGATAGGGAGTTATCAACCACATTCCTATGGCTGAGCGTGGAAACTCCACGTACACACGTGTCAGAAGCGTTGATTAGGATTTTTTTGTACATTGCAGTACACTAGAGATTGCGCAAAATACTGGCCTATCGTAAACGATGTACGCACCCAAAATATTCCTAACTAAATTGTCTAGTTAGCTTGACAGTTTAAATATAGGTTTATTTTTGAAAAAACGACCGAAAAAATGTGTTGTAAAAAACGATGCTACAAAGCATTTTTTACTTAGCCATCTGGCCAATATCGATTGTGCGTCAAGTCAGCCACACCCAAGACACTCAACAACTATGAGCTAACGGGTGTTTTTGTGAGGAACCGTTTCTAACATCAGATCGACCACCTGATTCGTCGATTTCGCGATACCAGGGTACCGCGAAAAAACCGTTTTTTTTTTTCATTCCTTGTTCAAGCCTTTAACACAGAGTTTGGCTGCTAGGGAGTCCCACGACATAGCGCATGCCTAAGAATAGCCGGCCAATAGCGATGCGGATACGGAAAGCGGGCGCCGTGACCGAGCAGTACAGATGCTATGGAGCGTAAATGGTTTGTTGGGAGTTATTAGTGTCGCCTTGAACTTGGAAGTGAAGAAGGAAATGAAATGTTGAGATGGTCTTGCGGTCACACTAGAAAGGATCATGTGAGTAATGATGAGAGCCGAGAGAAGATCAAGGAGAAAGCAGAAAAGAGACGAGCAGGGAAGACATGTCTTAACGCTGTCTTAGATGCGTTTCGTCATGAGGAGAGGAAACGATCAGAATTACGTGCGAAAGACCCACTGAAGATGGTACCACCTTGAAAACAAAGGAACGGAAGAACCAAACAGAGATGGGTGGACTGGTGATAAGGACCTCCAAGCATGCATATAGGAGCTACGGAGGTTGGTGTCCATAACAGGCACAGCTGGAGAAGGATATATCGAACCAAAGCGAACCCCAAAAAGTCGGACTGCTAGAACGAAGGACCTTGACTGCTGGACAACGGTATTACTCAAAGAGATACCAGTTTTACTGAAAGAATATCCCGTGGACTTGTTATCGTTGAACTTAGAAGTAAAAAAGTAAATTTTTGAAATCTTCACTTCGTTGGCTGAAGTACAGCGGCATTACCATTGAACTCGGACATAATTCCTGGCGTATACAGACCTGCCTTTTAGGGGAAACGGGGGGGGCCGGAAGGACCTCTAATAGAGTAAAATAGGCTGATTTTGCATGTTTGGCATGGAACCCCCCGGGGGACAGTGCTTCTTATCGTGTCCAAAATCAGTGTTCTCAAATATGATCCGCCGGAGTGTGGGTACAACGACTGGCTGCTTCAATGAATTCCGCGAATCCGCAAGCGTCCTTGTCTGTGCATTGTTGCACCAATAGTGGGCAGGATGTAGCGAAAACGTGGCTCGTAAGCGAAAAAAGTAATTTTGGAGTACATGTTTGTTTTTTTTGGTCTCAATTTAGGTCCAGTATTGACGGCTTCTCACATCATTTTACAAGATTTTACACACTATTTAAAATGTTACAGCCTCATTAACATGAAATGTAATAATAAATTAAAGTTTACTTTTTAAATATTATTATTTCTTACCTAATCAAATTAAAAAATGCTTACAGAAATCTAGGGTTTTAAGAATTCATTAGCTAAACAAAGTGTGTTTCTCATATGCAAATAAAATTTCATATATCATTCGTGTAAAATAGTTATATTGACATATTTTATCTTAAAAATGGGATTTTCAAACAAAATGACCCATTTTCGTTTCTGTTTACAAAAAAATCTTCCAACCAAGCGTAATTTTAGGATTAGTATATCTAAATGAGTAATTTGTTTGCACCAACAGTGCCCAAAAATCAGATCCAGGACGAGCTTAATATTCACGTTATGTCAATAATATGAGTCTCGTGGTTTACCAAATTCAAAACATAAACGTATTCATAAGTTGTAGAGTGTCACTCGCCGGGATCACTCGCCCATTGTCAATCAATACAATGGAATGTCAAATGCTTCATCACGCACATATTTCGACATTTGAATTTCCCGGTGTGAATTTGTTTAATTATTCTGGGGTTTTACTGCATTTTGATTTCAAAGACGGAACATATTTTAGAACACAAAAGTGAAGGCAACATTTTCTGAAAATGAATCTACTATAAAATGTTCCTTTGATAATGTTAGTTTTAACGCAATTTTTTAAAAAGCTAGAAACACCGTCCTTTACAGTATGGACGTGTGAGATTCTGGCCCGTATATGGTCCAGGACCATAAGAGTGTTGTGCAATCTAGGGCACGTGGTATGGTTGCGGCTGGCTATTTAGAAACAGGGGGTTGTTATTTAATTAAAAAAGAAGACTTGCGCCTAAAAAGGTCACTTGAGAATGTAAAAATATGACTATCAATCGATTGTAAAGGGTTGTAAGCAGTCTTTTCATTTTGTAAATTAAATTTGGAATATGGTACGGGCTCTCAGTGAGTAATGAAAAGTTTTAACGACAGAAGGCCGCTATTGATGACGTGTATGCTTGTCATTGAATCACTTTCATAATAACCCAAAATATTCAAAAATACAAATAATTAAGTAAACTAATTGGCAATTATACAAAAAATGACAATGATTGTGTTGAAGTACATTGACAGAAGGACTATCAGCTGGACCACATACATTAAATACATGATTCAACTATATATGACAGTATGCTTGTACTGCGGAAAATTGCAAGATTCACAGTTAACATTTGCTTTATGTTTTTCTTTTTTAACATCACTCCTTAAACTTGATTTCGGGATAAAATTAGACAAACCAACAAGACAAACAGGAAACAAAAACGAAACAAGAACTCATAATAATAATAAAAAAATAAATCAGTCTAAGGGGACTCATTGATCAAGAAAAATGTGGATGTTGCAGAGAAAATGCCCGATGTTCCGATGACTGATTAGAAAAAACTTTTTTTGAATTGTTCGTGTATTCTCGTTTGGCAAGATGGGTGAAACCAAATTATAGTTCATAAGGCATTCAACAAGAGGCTCGTATGATATAGCTGTTGGCAGTATAGTGTTACCATATAGGTCCACGGCTTAAAGTGCGAAACATTAATTGAGGCAAACCAAAATTAAAGCCAATTATACACGGAATGATGCAGAACGTACATTTCTAGAGTTTGGATTATAAAAGTGTATTCAAATCAAAGTAAATTTAGTTCAGAATAGCACGTGTGATGTCGTATGGAGTTAAAGAAGTAGGTTTTTTTTTTTTCAAAAAGTGATAGAATTTATTGTGTCCCAAAATAATGAGAACCCGAGTCTGTGAGAGAAGCGATTGGGTTCTCGGACACCAAGCTTTAACTAATTTTGAAGTATGCTTCATATACAATATCAATTTCAAATAATAAGTAAATTAAATTGTTTCAAGTTAATTTCAAATTGTTTCACATTAATCCAAGAGTTCACTACTTCAAAGAAACTAACGGCGTGTTAAAGAGAAAAAAAATAGAAAAAGACCGGGGTTATTTTGCTACGGAAAATCGTCGTGGGAACCAATCAAGATATATCAACCTTTAAAATAATTTTGGTATCAAAATTTTGATTCAGATTGATCCATTGTGTCACAAGTTTGCAAACTAATTTGGTGGCTCCTGATGGACTAAGCTGTTTTTGGAGTGTAATTTAACCTGAGAGTGAATTTCATAGTTTTACTCTAAGGGCAATATCCATATAAAACACAGTGCAATTTACCTTTTAATAGTAAATTTTACCTAATATGAAAATTAATTACTTTATGAAGTCAAACGCTTTCGACTTAATATAATCACTGAATTTTAGAGAAGAGTGGAAATGTATTAATTTTGAGGGAATAGTCAATCACATTATACATTGAAAATACTCAAAATAATCGGTATTTGTATTCTTGCTTGTTGTTAATGTAAACGTATAGCCTACCCCCTAATTCATATAGAGGAGAATGACTACCGGCCTGACGGATCACCGCAAAAAAGGAGCGGGTTTGGGTAGCGTTTATTTTCTTGTTAGTTAGAAAACTAGGAGAAATTTCACCAAAAACAAGGCAGCTTTTAAAGTGATATAATATATAAGGCCTTCACCCATTTTATGCAAACCGAGAATTATTCATCAGCGAAAAGACATTTTCTACTTAAGTTGCGCCCTTTACCTTTAGTTTGCTCACATCAAAATTAACTTTTGGTATCGGAAGACATTCATGGAAATGTCCCAGGGGGAAAAAACAGTCCTTTTCAAGATGAAAGTGCGGTTATCCTATGAAGCAATAAATTTTACTTCTACCCATCGATGGAAGCAATTTATTGAAAAAAAATATAATTCAACCATGTGAGGGAGAAGAAAGCATCAATCGCAATAAAATAATTACCAATGGTCGTGTAGGCCCACCTTAAGCCAATATGATTTAGGCGTTAAAAGTCCCACGCTACAAATTTGTGCAATTTACAAGAAAATAATGAAAAAATATTTAAAACGGGGTGTTTGATAAATAGCCAAATATGGTAATTTTGATATCCAAATTTCCATGCCTAATTATGACTCAATTTAAAAAAGTGAGCTCTTAATCGAATTTTAAAGAAAAATACAGCATTATTTTACACTAATTAGTACTAAAATAACAGGTAAATGGTACAGATTAATCCTGACAAAAAACATACCTATATAACTACACTATTACTTAACAGATATGAAATGGTAAATATGGCACCTCTTTTTTTTTTCAAAATAAAGAAAAAAAATATATACCAACTAATTAGGAATCGAGTTCTATCAAAAAAATACAACAGTATAAAAAAAAAGAGAAAAAAAAGATGTTTGCATTTTTGAAAAACCGCAATTAGAAGTCAAACATATTATCCTAGTTTCATTAAAAACCGGTGTGGGTGTATTAAGTTAAAAAATAGCACGTCATATTATGGAAATATGGACAACGGTTGGGTATAAATACACTATTTTGTGTGGTACTTATTACCGCCTTAACTAACAGTTTATTAAAGTTTTCTCTGCCTTCCAAATTGTACTTTTATGTTAGATATTAGTAATAAAGCATGAAGATTGTTTAACCGGGATGACCGTAATTTAAAGGGGAAAAACTGGTACAAAAAAAAGGGGCTTGGGGCGCGCTGGGGGGGGGTGGGGTTTTTGGGTGTCTTGGTGTCGGTGGCGGGGGTGGTTGTGGGGCGTGGGGGGGTGGGGGGGGGTGGGGGTGGGGGGGGTGGGGGAGGGTGTTGGGGGGTGGGGGGTGGGGCGGCGTGTAGGGGTTGGGGCGGTGAGGTTGGGGGGTGGGCGGTCGGTGTGGCGGGCTGGGGGGTGGGGGGTTTAGGGGGGGGGTGTGATTGGTCCTGGTGGGTGGTTGGTTTGGGGTGTGGTTATGGCGGCTTGTGGGTGTGGGGGTGGGTGGAGGTGGTGGGGTGGGGTTTAGGCGGGGTGTCGTGCGGCGGGGGGGGGGCTGGGGGGTGTTGGGTGGGGGGTAGGGGGGGAGGGGGTGTTGTGGCGGGGTCTTGTTGGGTTGGGGTGTGGGTGGAGTTGGTGGTGAGGCGGGTGGGGGGTGGTGGGGGGTGTGTGTGGGTGGTGGTGGGGGCTGGTGGGGTAGGGTGTGGGCGGTTCCCGTGGTGGGGGGATCTTGGGGGGGGGGGTACGGGTGGGGGGGCTTGTAGGGTGGGGATGGCCGCGCGGGGCGTGAGGGTCTTTGGAGGTGGGCGGCGGGGGGGGGGGGGCGTGAGGGGGTCGAGGCGTTTAGAGGTGCTGGTCGGTTGTGTGTGGTGAGAGGGGGCTGGGCGTGGGGGGGTGGGGTTGTGTGAGTGGGTGGTGGGCTGGGTTGGGTTGGGCGCCTCGTGGGGGGGTGTGTGGGTGTGGTGTGGTGCGGTGTGGGTGTGGGGTGTGTAAGGTGGGTGTGATGTTCGTTGGGTTGCGGGTGTGGGGCGCGGGTTGGGGTGCGGGGGGGGGGGGGCGAGTGGCGGGTTGGGTCTTGCAGCCTGGGGGCTTGTGATTGGGGTGGGGTGGGTGGGGGGGCTGGCCTGGGGGGGGGGGAGGGTGGGGGCTGGGGGGGGGGGGTTGCCGTTTAGGCGGGTGCGGTGGGGGTGGGGGGGCGCGGGTTGTCTTGCTGGGGGGGGGCGTCGAGGGTGCGGGGGGCCCTGGCGGGGGGGTCGTGGCTAGTGGGTAGTGGGTGTGCGGTGGGGTGGGGGGGGGGGTGGGGGGTGGGGTTGCGTTGGGATGGGTGGTGGTTGGGGCGTGTTACGGTGGGGGGGGCCGGGGTGGGGGGGGGTTGGGCGCGTCGGGGGGCGATGGTATCGGCGGGGGGGGGCGGGTGGGTGGGGCTGTTGGGATGGGTGGTGTGTGGCGGGGCGGGGGGGTTGTCGGTTGTAGGTGGGTTGCTTTGTTGCTTTTTTGCGTGGGAGTGGGCGCCGGGGGCTGGGGGGGGGCCGTCTGTGGGGATGGCGGGGTGGGTCGGGGTTCGCGGGCGTGTGGTTGCGCGCGGGGGAGGGCTGGTGAGGTGGGCGCGGTATGATGTGGGCTGCGGTGGGTTTTGTGGTGTTGGGGCGGTTCGGGGGACGGTGGGGTGTCGGGGGGTGGGGTGGTCTTGGGGGGGGGGGGGCGGGAGTTTGGGTCGGGTGGCCTTCGTTGGGGTGTCAAGGGTGTGGTGGGTGGCGGCGGTGATGGCGGGTTGTGGGGGGGGCGCCTTGTTTGTGGCAGGCTGTGGGCGTGTGTTTCTGGGTGTGTGGGGTGGCGCATAGTCCGGGTGTTTGCTGTGAGTGGTGGGGGGGCGCATTGGGGGTGAGGGGGAGTTCGGGGCGGGCGTGGGCTGGGCGTGGGGGGTGGGGAAATTTTAATTTGGGGGGTGGGGGTTGCGTGTGGGGTTGGGGTGGGCGGCACGGCCCCTTTGGCGAGATTGGCGGGCGGCGCCCGGGCGGGTTTGGGGGGTTGGGGGCGCTGGGCCGTCGTGGGTGGGTTGGCCGGTGCACTTGTGGTGTTCGTGTTTGGTTGTGGTGGAGGGCGGTGGGGTTGGGGGATGTGCCTTGGGGGTTGGTCGAGAGCGGGGGTTTACGTTGTGGGCTTTTGGTGGGTTGGTGTGGGGGGGGGGGGGGGTGGGGTATAGAGGGGGGCCTGGGGGGCTTGGGGTGGGGTGCTTGGTGGTGGGTGGGGTGGGTGGGGTGGGGTTGGGTGCGGAGGGGGGGATTTTGGGGTGGGGTGGGGTTGCTGGTCGCGCGGGGGGGTGTTGGTGTGTTGGGTGTTGCGAGTTTAGAGGTGGGGGTACCCTCCGCGTTGGGGGTGGGGGGTGGGTTGGCGAGGCGGGCGTGGGTGGGTTGGGGCGGGGTTTGGGGGGGCTTGTGGGTGTTCGGGCCTTTTGGGGGGTCGTGGGGGGTGAATAGGGTGGGGTGGAGGCGGGGGGCGGGGGTGGGTGCGGGGGGGGTTTCGTGGGGGGGGCACTGTTGGGGGGGGTGTCCGGTGGCGGGGGAGGTGCGGGGCTGGCGCGGGGGAGTGGCTGGCGTGGGATGTTTGGTGGTTTGGCTGTGGGGGCGGGGGCTGGGGGGGGGTTGGGGGGGGGGGCGGTTCGTGCTGGCGGGGGTGTGGTAGCGGTGGGTGGTGGGGTTCGAGCGGCGGGGCGTGGGGCCTGAGGGGGGGGAGAGATGTCGGTTGGTGGGTTGTGGTGGTGGTGCGCGTTTGGGGCGGTCGTGTGGGGTGGGTGTGGGGTGGCGGGGGGGGTGATGGGATGGAACGTGGGGGGTGGGGTGGTGGGGGGATCAGGTGCGTGAGCGTGGCGTAGGGGGGGGGGGGCTGTGGGGGGTTGGCTGGCGGGGGGAGGTGTAGGGGTGGGTCGGCGGTCCGGTGCGGGGCTTGGGCTCGCTCGGGGGGTTGGGGCGCGGGTGGTGGTCGGGTGTGGGGGGGCTTGGCGGGGTGGTGTGGGGGGGGGGGGCCGGTGTGGTGGGGGGTGGTGTGGGCGCGTGTTGTGGGTGTTTGGGCGGGTGGGGTGTGTGTGTATCAGGGGTCGCGGAGGCTGTGCCGGTTTGTCGGTGTGGCGTTGGTGGGATGCGGTGGCGAGTGGGTACTTTGCATTGGGGGGGGGTTGGGTTGGGGGGCTTGTGTGGGTCTGCGCGGGCGGTTCTGGCCGGGGAGGGGGAGGGCAGTTGTGGGCGTTGGTTGGTGTTGGCGGGTTTGTGGGGGGGACGGGTGAGTCATGGCGTGGTGCGTGGGGGGGCGGGGGGTTGGGGGGGGGGGTGCTTCCGGGTGGGCGGTGGGTGGTGTGGTGTTGGGGGTTATGGGTGGGAGGTTTTGCGTGGGGAGTGGATGGTGGGGGGGGGGCGAGGGGTGGTGCGGCGTGGGGTTGGGGGGGGGTTGTGGGCTTGTGTTGTTGCGGGGGTGGTTGTGGGTGTTGGGGGTCGCGGGGGGGGTTGGTGGAGTTTGGTTGTGGTGGGTGGGTGGTTTTCGGGCGTTGTTGGCGGGCGGGCTGGTGGAGGGTTGAGGGCGGGGGGCTTGGGGGGGGGTCGGTGGGGTGGTGGGGGTGGGTGCGGGGGGCGGGGGGTCTGGGGGTTGGGGGGGGTGGTATGGGCGGCTTGTGGTGTGGGTCAGGGGGGGTGGGTTTGGGGGGGGTGGGTGTGTGGGTGGGCGGGGGTCGGGGGTTGTGGTGGGGGGATGGGCTTGCGTTGGGGGGGTTGTGGTGGGGGGGGTGGGGGGTATTAAAGGGGGGGGGGCAGAGTGGGGGGTGGGATTGGTTTGGGGTGGGGGGGTGTTGTTGTGGGGGTTTTGGTGCGGTGGGATGGGGGGGTGGGGTGTGGGGGTGTGGGGTTGTTGGTGGGGGGGGCGTGGGGGGGTTGGGGGTGTGTTTGGGGGGGTTGGTTGCGTGGGGGGGTGGGTTATTGTGTGGGGGGGGTGGTGGAGTTGGGGCGTGGTTGTGGCGGGGGGGGTCGGTTGCGGGGTTCGTCTGGTCTTGGTTTGGGGGGGTTGGGTGAGTTGGGAGCGTTGGGGGCGCTGGTGTGGGGGGGGGGGGGAGGGGGTGTTGGTGGGGTTGGCGGGGTGGTGGGTTGGTTGATGAGTGTGGTGGGTGTGGTTGGCGGTTGGTGTTTGTGGGTTGGGGATTGGGTGGTGTGGGGGTGGGCGGTGCAATTTAAACAATGCACGATAATCCTCACAGATTTTACAGTGTAACTCAAAATGTAAGAGCTATCGGTTAGGTATCTATGCTACATTTTCCCCAACAGTATTTTTAAACTAACAACATCAAGACTTACTGTTTTCAAAAACGCAATGTTGAGGGCTTTTTGTTTGTTTTTATGAAAATCGGGGGTTAGGTTAAATTTTCCCTGGGCTCTTTCATGTATCGGAATTCTATTCCTCTTCATGGTTATTTGCAATATGAAAATATTTTCATTCCTTAACAAGATGAGAAATATCGCAAAAGTATAATGTAATTGCTTGTGTTTGGTAATTGTTTTGGTTTTGCTGCTGCTGTTGTTGTGCGTTTTGTTTTTAATTTTTAAATTTAGATGAACATTTTTTATTAA
This sequence comes from Ophioderma brevispina, assembly GCA_023653785.1. Lineage (NCBI taxonomy): Eukaryota > Metazoa > Echinodermata > Ophiuroidea > Amphilepidida > Ophiodermatidae > Ophioderma > Ophioderma brevispina. Next base: position 11,503 of record JAMKCH010084328.1, on the reverse strand, counting down.
AATTACTGAAAAGAAAAGAAAATTAAAAAGGTTAAAATTTGTCCATGTCATATCTGTGCGTGATCTTTACTCGGAAGAAACAAGCGAACCCTACATTCTCATTCAGGTTCGTTTTTTAAAAGGGCAAGCATTTTCCCAGACCAGGTGTATACGGATTTAAAAAGTGCTTGACTTGATTATTTTTAACGGTGCATTTCGTGATTCCAGCACCTTCTTTTTATTCATTTTATTCATTGTTCACGAGAAGCTTGCGAAAAAGCTTATTCCCAAAATGTGGTTGATCCCGATTTGCGGTTTTGTGTTAGGAGCAATGCGTTTACCCTGTCCATAAGCCGATGTGCTTGTTTCGTAAAAAATACAAAAATTGCGAATTTTTACAGATACGACCAAATTTCGTGAAAAACGATTTCGCCAAACGATATCTTACATTTTGAGGTACACTGTAAAATCTTGTGACGACTATCGTGCAAAAAGCGACGTGAATTACTAAGGCTGACGGTTTAGATGAATAATCTCAACTTTTGTTTAAGTCGAGGGGGGAGTGGTTGTGGGTCACGAAATGCCCTTTAAGCCATGTTTTTTCACCTCTATGAAATTTGACAAGCTTTACATTTCGGGATCATAAATTAGGGAAATAACATCGCAATAAACATCTTTCAGCCAAACATGATGAACAAATCAAGACCAAAGGAGGGTTTTTCTCAAGAAAATGTAAATTAAATCTATGATACAAAGAAAGGCCTTGTTAAAGTATTTTAGTGAAAATTACGACAATATGGACAATTTGTAGTAGGTGACTTAAGCCTTACTTTGGCTAATTTCCCTGGCCTAGAACTTCTGTTTTACTAGGAATGGATGTAAATTGATATTATGACAAGATCATTAATGTGATCGATATTTGTTACAGGAGGAAAATCCTGACACGTTTTGCGATATAAATTTTTCCGCTCTATGTAAGTATAAATCTAACATTGATTTACTTCTTACCAGTATGGCATGAATGACAAGGGTTATTTATTTTGTAGGTAAAATAGTATTATAATAAACACTATATTTCTAAAATATATAAGCTGTTGTAGTTGTTTATATTTTACAATATAGGCAAGTCTTTCCTCCTATAAAATGTAACGAAAGAGCGCCATCGCAATAAGAAGTGATTTGCGTATTTCAACGAATACGAAAAACCTCCTCTTGAAACAAGACATGAGGTATCGTACGGTATAGATAAGAGAGAACAGAGAGAGGAGAGAAGTAGAGGGGAGAGGACACGAGCAGTAAGCCGTAACGGCCGGTGGAAGGGAGGGCACATTTCCCTCCCCCCAAACGGGTCTGACAGAGAAGGTGTGCTCAAGCGACCGGAAAAGGAAGGAATAAAGGAGGAAGGAAAAGTGAGGGAATGAAGGAGGGTGGAAGGTTGATTGCACATGATTGTTTGAAACATTTTGTTTAATTTTAGTATTATTATTTTGAACATGTTTATATATCTTCATCATAATTGAAATTGAAAGCCTTCATTTGCGCCGGGCCAAAATTTTAAACACCGGGAAAATTTGAGGACCCCACCCCTGTACGTACCTGAAAGAGAGAGAGAAGGAAAACACGATACATAAACAAGATCGAGGAGATGAAGAGAAAACATTTCACAGAGAAACCACATTACAAATTATTAGGTAAAAAGAAAGACGAATAATAAAAAAAGGGAAATGTTAAGGAAAGTAAGAGGGTGCATGAATTGATGGCTATGGAATCATTGATAATGCAATGTGTAGATTATTATCTTCTAAGGAATATATATGTTCAAACCCGGACCTTTCGTGCTAAATTATTTTTTACCAAATTTACAATATTGTGGGAGACCGAAGACCTCGCGCTTCACACTTATGTAGTACACAGACAAAGAACAGTGTATGAAAGAATTTTATGTAAACTACCTTATTATTTAAGTGTTCTGTGTCAAATATTGTAAATTTCACCAGAGAAGAATGGTTCTTTTAAAAATTTCTCAAAAAAAACAAGTTTGGATTGTGTCGTAGGCCACCAAGATACGCAAGTGTGTGATATACGCTCATACAGTCGCTCACTATAACAATGTGTTGTAGTCTGCCGGGCAGACAATGCAGAGAATACGAGAGTAGTGTGCGGTACTGAAAGGTTCTAATGCGTCTTGTAAATTTCATTCATTTTACATTTTCTGAATGATAGAGTAACCAATTTTGGTTTGGGGAATTATAATAAAACAGACGTACAAATGTAATAATTGTTCAATATTGTAAAGTGGTTGATACTAAAGCAGCAAATGGTAAAAATATTAAGTCATTTTTTTTAAAAGATGAAAAAATCAAGAAAAAAAACATAAATATGTCATATTTTTCTTCTGCCAGCAGAAGATTACTCCCGAATTGACCAAAACCCTCATGCAGTGGTACTCTGTTCTTAGGGTGTGGTACGCCCATACATTGTTTACACTTCCCAGCTGTTACTGATACTGCTGTGACTTTCAAGAGTTCATATTTCCTACAGGGCCATGGTCAGTGATCGATACGGACCCTACTTGCACCTCTAGTGATAGTGACATTCCCTGCTTGAACTAAATGAGACTTAGTCCTAAACTAAGGTAGCTATTGTAAAGTTTTCTGATTCGTTGGGTCAGATTGCAAAATTTGTTGACAAATTAAAAATGTAGAATGACTTCTATAGCAATATTTCTATCCAAAATAAATACTTCCATGTTATTAATATACATTGTGGTTATGCCAAGAAGATTAATCCCGAATTGACCAAAACTATGCAGGGGTACTCAGTTCTTATTGTGTGGGTTACAGCCATACATTGTTTACCCCTTCGAAAGCTGGTACTTGATACTGCCGGTGACTCAGAGTTCATATTTCCATACATGGCATGGTCAGTGATAATACATACCCTACTTGCACCACTAGTGATAGTTTGAAACCCCAATTACCCCCCCCTGCTTGCACTATAATGAGACTAGTCCGAACCAAAGGTAGATATGTAACAGTTTTTGATTGGTTGGGTCAGATTGCAAAAAATTTTGCTTGACCAAATTAAACTGTAGAATGACTTCTATAGCCAATTTATATCCAAAATAATACATTCCAATGTTAAAATCCAATTTGAGGTACAGAATTACATGTTGTATGTATATTTTAACACTGATCGCATGGAACTATTTCATTAAGCCGACTAATTATTCATGTGTTGTCAAACAGGCACAACTTTTGTAATTAAGCAATGTATGACAGGTATTACTACACAAAAGTGATCTGGCCTTTGCACTAGATAAGAAGTTTTCCCTTTTTAAAAGGGTAGTATGTAAATGAAGCTTGGTGTTCAATGCATGTGATTTCACTTCAAAATAATACAGATGTATCAGAAAAAGCAACATGAAATAATGTCTTGTGTTTCACAATAAAGGTTGATCATTTATGATTGATGCTGGATAGTATTCTTACAATATAGTGATACAAAACTCAATTTGTTTTCATTCACAAATGGTGCAATAAAAAAGCAGACGATTGTCTTTAAGGACTCGTCTTGTTGGTAATATTTCTATATATTTAGTTACTAATACAAATTACAAAATGTCCTCTAACAAATGCAAAAATCCGCCATAGTGATGTGAGATGTACTTCTAGAGTTCTAATTTTTTAGAAAGCATCATTCGCGAACAAAAGAATTAGAATTATGCAAATTTTATGCCAAATCGTGCTATTGTTTAAAACTACAAAAATGTGTACATTTTTGTAAAAATATCTGATGAGCCTTTGGACTCTTCTGAAATGATTTCTATCCAAAAAAAACGCAAAATGTACCACTTTACGGTCAGTTGTATCGGACATTTCATCTGCGCAATACAACAGTGGCAGGACCAAGATATGTTAAATTGTCTGTGGCGCATGTTCTGGTCCTGATCTGCTTCCAGGTAGCCCCAACTTCTGCAAGGACCCTTAGAATCGTCCCTTCTGCGTTCTCCATCTGGTTGAGGACATCGCCTTCAGCCCATGAGTCAGCAGGTGCGAAGATGCTCCCAGGTCAATACAATAGATGTTACTTCTGGTTGATACAAGTCTTCTTCCACAATGCGACTCTCTTAAACTCCTTAGAGACTGATTCAAGAGGTTGGACGTTGATTAAGAATCTCTCTCTGGATTTAAGCGGTTGGCCGCAGGTCTTGTCGGACATTAGGGTGCTTACATTATGAAGATACTTGGCAGCTACGCTCTTGCATGCTCGCTACACTACGACGAATATCTGGTGGAGCAATTCAGCTAAGATGTATAAGGTCTCCGTTGGTGTTGGACGAAGACATCCTGTGATAAGCCGGCAGGGAGGCATTTAATGCTTGAATCAGCTTCTGGGCATGGGTTGATCTTTCTCATGATTAGGGCAGCCACTCTGAACATGAGTAGCACAGGGCAGGGTGGGGGGAGGCCCCCATCTTGTGCCAGTGAGTTTGTTCGTGATGTTATTGCGTGAACAGACTTTACTCTTCGTCTTCATGATGTGGGTCGTATAGGAGAGAGTGCGGTCCAAGAGGTAGACAGGATTAATCACAGTGCTCCAGGGGTGTCCAGACCAGGTTCCTTTTAAAGCTGAATTTGGCTTCACGTTGCGTAGATGGAAAGCACAAAACCTGGTCTTGGATGGATTTGCACGTGAGGTGCTTCATCGTTAGTAAGGAGTGAGTTCATCAAAAGCTTTGGAGGGTCTCTGTACAACAACTGTGAAAGTCTGCATCTTGTGCGCTAATTCCCAGATCGTCTGCAAAGCTAAAACGGGACAGGTTCCTGGACTCCTAGTTTGGTCGTTCGTATAGATTTTGAACAGGAGAGGTGCAAGCCGCCCCCTTGTGGTAGTCCATCTTGAGCCGAACGCAATCGGCTATTCTTCGCTCCTAGCTGAACAAGAAACATCCTGTTTGAAAGCAATAATTCGTAGATTAGCTCAGTCACAGTGGATATCTGTGGTGAGTTCAGTTCCATATCGAGTATGAGTAGGCATCTGTGATGAACAGTGTCGTAAGCTGCTGAATAGATCAACGGACAAAACTCCGGTTACCAAACCCTTCTCGAAAAACCATCCTCGATTGGTGAGTTAGGGTGACGATGTGGTCTGTTGTTGATTTGCCTGGCCGGGAATCTGCTTGTTCTCGTATGAGGTGTTGTCGATCAAAAGGGCGATACGGTTGAGCAGGAGACGTTCAAAGAGCTTGTAGGTAATGCGAAGTGATGGGTCTAGAGCTCTAGGATTAGATGACGGTCCAACCATGATATAGACCAAAAGATTGGGCTTATGGACAACTTTGTTAGACGCAAAAATGCTTTCATCATCAGCAATTTAACGTCCAGACAATATCAACAACAGCCAAGAAAGAAGAGAACTGTACATGAAGCAAAAACTGGATGACATCGATGTGATATGCATAACAAAACACCGCATTGTGCACAGTGAAACTCTACACAGGAGAATAAGCATGGCTATGCACTTATACAGCCTATGCCTGGAAGCACAAGAGAAATGCAGCTACAGGGGTGTGGGGTTTCTTTTCACAAAGGCTATCAAGTCATGTGCCAACCTTGTAAACTTAATGTGGGCATCTTGAAGCTTACACGTGACGGGTAATAATTGAAAACACAGTCATTTGCGTGATACAGCCCCACAAACGACTATCCGAAAAAAACTGTCTCTCACCTTTACCATGAAACTTTCCACTGATACCAGTACAGTTCCAGGCCATAATCTTCTGTACATCATCGGAGATTACAATGCTAAGCCTTAGCGTTGGGCCTGATGACGCGATGTTCCACTTGAAACAATGAGTCCAACAGAATGGAATGTACCTGAAGGACTTATGGAAGAATTTAACCGGTTGCTTACTAAAACAAGATACCAAAATCAAGCAGTAGACTGTGCGACAACCGCCCGCACCCAATGGAGAAAACTTGTCAACTGGACTAGATTCTGATCAGAAAGAAAGTGGATTAACATCATTAAGAATCAAGAGCTTACAACAATTTTGAAGCTGTTAAGTCTGATCACAGAAGAATGTCTCTGCAGGAGCCAGATAAGTTACGGTCAAGTAAACCCCACCCAGAGATCCATGAAAACAATGTGACTGGAGGAGAGGTAGTGGGGGATCCAAAGCTCTGTGAGCAGTACATAACTGGAAAACAAGAACTCCAGCACCGTATATGATGTCCTCACTTCAGCCACACAAAAGAAGAAATGGGCATGGAGCTGCTCCCAAGAAGAGAAAAAGAAGACTATGCTGGCCTCAAATGACAAAGTTCAGCAAAGCCAGAGAAAAAACTGAAGTCTGCAGCCAAGAAGGAAAGTACTAAATCCACCAGAAGCTCCAAGCGGAACCTTGAGGATGTAAGAATGACACTTTGATGCCTGCTTGGATTACCCCACTTGTGGTATGCTTCGAGGAGCATGTTAAGTCCAAGGCTGAAGCCCTTGAAACCCTATATCTTGAAAACAAGCAGCTGCTGCCTGGGAGCCCTAAGAAGCGACTGATATTAAGAAGGCTACCCACCTTAGAATCAAAAGGTGTGAAACAACTGAAGAGAGCCTCGACACATGATTTCAGCACTTTATAGTTCTCTAATTGAACCTTAACCTTGACGAACCGTTCTTCAATCACAAGAGAGCAGACGCCTTCCCATTCAGACTGGATCTTGCACTTTAGAGGAGCTTCAGATCTGCCTGAAGAAAAACCTGAAATAAACAAGGACCACCGGGTCCCGACAATATTCCTGGCAGTGAGGTTCTGTTGGATTCCCTCGAAGCTTAGGGGTGGGTGGTAGAACAATGCTTTCTAACGTTATGGGTCTATCGGGGATTAATGAACGTATGCCAGGGTTGATATTTCCCTGGAGATCCTCTCCGAAACTTCATCACCTTTAGCAGTTGTTTTAGCTGAGAAAAAAAAAAAAAGGATCAGCTCAGACATTAGTCTTATATACTCCTTGATATCTTCAGCAAATTCTTGGAAAGGTCTATATCATTCCGTCCTACAGTATTAGAGTATGAATCTCAGGGCGTGTGTTCACAAGGAGTTGGGCAAATTTGTCATGGTTATGTTGTTTTGGAGCAATCCTCTTCACGTTCTGATCAAGGTAATCAGTGAATCCTTGCAGTCTGCTTTCTAAGTTAAAGCGAACTTAACAAGGCACTTTGTTCGGTTCTTACTGCAGCGTTGACTTTTGGATACCGATTGGTCGATATTGAGTTAGTGGAACAAGATCCACACATGTTGTACACAGGTTAGAGATAATTTTGGGGGGGGGGTTGCTGTTTTTGCTAATAATAGCATAGATCAGGGTTAGAAAACATCTCTTTCCAACGGGCACATATAAAATGATTCGGCAGATTAGGTCGTGAAGGAGACGTAGATGTTGACTGTCTATCCATTCTTGACAGCTTGTCAGTCTTTATAGTTTCATTGTAGCCCCATTGGGTTACTATGGTGCTGAAATCGGCGCTGGGATTCCGAGGCTGAATTGGAGGGTGCTTGAAGTTCTATAACTATGACAGTTCACAGAGCTGAGCTCATGTGAGGACTTCAACTTCAGTGTTGTTGTCCACGCAGGATTGATGTTGTTCTGAATGGGAGCCTTGTTTTCACAAAATACAGCACTTCCATACCGTCTATGTGGTCTCTCGAGGCTTTAGACCATTCCTGGGGTATGGTTGGGCGGTGGTAATTGATTCCTCTGTGGGTTGCCTATAGACATAGGACATGGCATTGGAGGTTGTTACACATATCAGCTATGTGACTTTTGCACTAGAAAAAACAGTGCTGAAACAAATGATGCCATACAGCACTCAATGGAACACAATCGTTTTAAATGCGGTGGGAGGTCAATCAGTCACACGGACACTGTTGTATTTCATGGCACCGGGGCTTAGACTATTTATTCATCGGCCCTCGTTTACACTATCAATGCGCGTACTTCAAAACCAATTCCGAACTCAGTTTCATTGGAGGTGAAAAACAAATTCACTTCGAGGCTGTTTGACCGTTTTTATGACCATTTCTTTGGATGTTTCTGTATGTACGTGAAAATGAATAAGCATTCTCAAATGCGCATGTTATGCTCCTGCTATTCAGTTCAGGTTAAAAATACGTCGCATTTGTGTCCAGTTTACACGGAGGCCTATGGAAATCAAGACCTCAAAATGGCCGCCCTATAACTTGTGACGCCAGCGTATAATAGCCCTATCTGAGGTTATTTCACCATGTGTACGTGTAGTGTTGAAGTTCATTGAATACATAAAACCCTGATCGGAAAGCAATTACCAGTTGGGAAGGTGAATGAGGACTTGTAAGGTCATACCGATTGCACTAGAGTAGCTTTTTACTGGTCTTTCCTAAAAGTTGCACAGAACCAGACTCCGAACGTTTCAAAATGTTAGAAGTGAACCTGGATGTTGTGAGTTTTTAGTTCGTCAAAAAATCGTTCCATAGCGCAGAATTTCTTTTAAGGAGTATATTAGAGTCAGTGAAAGGGAAGTTGGCGTATACGCGTGGTTGTTACACAATTATAAATTGAACACCGCTGTATTTTCCCCATTAATTAGTCTAATCGGTAGGGAGGGAATTAAAGGCAATGATTCTATAATTCTAAACAAATGACATGCTCATTAAAGATCCAAATGGAAAGCTTAAGTAGCACATTTACAAGAAATATCTTTAGTATCAAGGAAATCTACACTTAAATTCAGAGAGATTTTGGACTCTTTATGTATGACTATTGTTTTTTTTTACGTCCTAGAATTCACCGCTTGCAATCATTGATGTTTCGAATGTAATTCATTTTGTTTTAAAAAAAAAACTGGAGCAAGAACACCAGTAAAATGAAAGCTTAGACGAAAAGTGGTCTTTCAGTGCAGCAGAGTGACACTCAAAAGCAGCGACATATTTCTGCAGAGTGGTTGTAATCAAGCTTATAGAACTATTTCACTAAAAAAAAAGGTGGACACGGCTTAATAGCTTATCTAAGCTCAAAAGAAATTGGTTAATCTAAAACCGAACACAAGTACAACGAAAACTTTCCTAGTGGGATCCACCTCGAATGACTCTGAAAAAAGGGGGGAGTTTCCATCTGACACTTTTTTCTGGCACCACCTATGAATTCGGGAACCCTAACGGAATAAACCAGTGATTCTTCAGTGAGGGTTCCCGAATTCATAAGTGTGTCAGGAAAATTAGTGGTTGGTCAGGTTTTTCACGGAGGCAACTCACGAAAAAAGGCTAACGTTGCCGGGCTACTGCACGGTCCCAGTATTGAAAAAGATCCGAAACCTGGCTTATGATAGAACAGTTTAGGTGTTTTAAGAAAGGAGACGTTATTTTCCCGCTTATTTTCATTATTGTCTCAGTTGTCTTACCAGGACTGCTTTCATTTTTTTTAATCAATCATGATAGTACACGATAGGCCAACATGTGTCGTCTGTCATTATACTTGCTGGGCAATCACCGTCAGCGTCCATCTGCCTGTAGAAGTAAACTAATAGATACCTTTACAAAACCATTAGTGATTAAGTGTGCCTGAACGTGGAATGTGAAATATGTCGGTTTAATGATCATCGAACAAACGATCTTTACCTTACGCACAGCTTTTTTAAAGGTATCTATTAGAAATGAAGTAGTTCATTATAAATAGAAACAACCTGTACCGGGATAATAATGTGATGTATTGGCATAGAGTCTTCGTTTTGTAATATAATTCTAATTGAATCCACAATACGGTGCGCCAATCGCCGGTTGAATCTTGGCCAGTCCCCCACAAGGTTCTATACGGAAGGCGGTCCGGTAATTAGGTTCCACGGTGTAGTCTGTGGCACAGTCTGCGAAAGATTATCTATCCTCATTAGGTACTGCGCGAGAGATTCACGTTATCAGTCCGTCATAGCGATGTAAATGAAACTAATCCTCAAATATCTCCGACACGAAGGGGTTCTTGGAGATTTTGCATCAGATGGTCACGTTACTATGTTTTGTTTTGAATAGGTATCGTAATTGGTCTTAACCTATAGAACCTATCGTGAAAATTGGAACTTTTGTCGGTACTCCGTCTCGCAGACACGAAAGTGAACACCCAACGCACGGGCCGCATCCCTTTTTCCACAATGGCCTTTCGGTATTTTACCAGTCTTGAGAATTTCAAAAGCTTTTTCAATTTACGGCCACCGTTTTTTTTCAATTTTAAACAGCAATTACTTTACTTACCGGACCGCCGTAGCAAGGTTCATTGCCGTCACAGGGCCATATTCCTATACCCAGTCAATTTTAAAGGGGGAATGGCCCGATTTAAGGATATGAAGTTTTCATCTTGATAGATTGCCTTCACCCAAAGACCCCAACCTGTCCAGTTTCGCGCCGATATTTTCAATGCGTTTCATGTGAGAGCAGAAAAGGGCGTGATTTCGTAAGCCCCATAGAGTACTGTGTAAAATTAATATTGGTCGACCACATTTGGGAATAACATTTTCGCTCATTATGCCAAACAAACCCCTTTGGCCCTAATGTTCACAGGGGTAACTGAGAAAAATAGTAGCCTTTTCTTCTGATACCAAAATGGTTGACCACTTCCGGTAAACTCTGGGCTTCTGGTACAGGGCTATTACGTCGGGCCCATGGCACATTTAATAAAAATCAGTGGCCTAACCTGGATAATTCGGAAATGTTTTTTTTTTCCTGATTGTAACTTTGGGAAATGACAGAGTGCAACATATCCAAGTCAACTGAATTTTAACCTTTTGACCTGTTTTTTGCTGTTTTTAACCTCCAAATTTGGTTGAGAATAGTACACAACTATACCTTTTTGGCATTCTTATGGGTGACAAATGAGTTGGATACTTTTCAACATGACCGGATCATTTTAAATTTTTGACCCCTTTGTAATCCTTGATTGTCCCCTACCTGGTTTTAGCCATCCATTCCAGATATGCTATCATGCATTTTGTGCAGAGGATAGTGTGTGAGGCTGAATAATCAGTCATCGTTTTGTACCCTTTCATGAATACTAATTTTGCTAAAAATTTACCGACTGTGCTTAAGGACTATATGTTAGTTATTTGTAGAGTGACCCCGCTGCATGTGAATGTGCGTATATAGATAAGTGTGTGTACATGTGTCTATCTCTACATACTATCTATATTGTATTCTAGGCATTAAGGAGTTCTAACTATAGCTTATACCTACTTCCTACGTATAGCTGCCTACATACATACATATAGAACATGTAAGTACACGGTACGTACATACATTATACTTACACACACACATTCACACAGGGACGTAGCCAGGGGGGGGGGGTGGGTGCGGACGCCCCCCCCCCCGCAAATGAAACAGGTCCTCTTTTTCATGTTGAAGTCCCGCTTTTATCATGTTGAAGGGTCAGGGGGGGGGGGGGGTTCGCTTTATCATGTTGAATGTCCCGCTATGTAATGTTGAAAGGTCCACTTTGTCATGTTT
>JAMKCH010084327.1:0-10629 GCA_023653785.1 Ophioderma brevispina | reverse complement strand
TCTACCCTCAACCTTCTCCCCAACCACGACAGAATAAATTTCAAGGGAAAAATGTAATAGAGTGATAAATCGAAAGAAAAATGGGCTCAAACGGCATTTTATGGACTATTTGCTTGTAAGAAGCAATATGTTCCTCGCTATTTATGCTGTCATGGATACAAGACCAAAGTGCATCACGCCCTCAACGGCAAAATTTGGTTAGGTTTGGAGAGTTCTAAGGTAGCAGACCTATAAATATTTGCTATGATTGACTATTAATGATTTGGGAGGAGCTGAAAGTAGCTCGGAAAAACACCCCAAAATTTGGTATCAAAAGTTAGCTAAAATCGGGTGCGCTTTTATTTTTGTCGAAATGGTCTAAAGGTTCATGACACAGTTTTCGCTATTTGCCATAATTCCAAGCAATGCGTGATCCGTACTTTCAAAATATCGCCAGAACGCATTACGAGGTTGTGCCGACCGTCCTATTTTTACAAAAATCCTCCGGTCTCACAGTTTTGCTCATCTATTAGTAATCTACACACTCTCAGCTTTCCATTTTGACACCCAATTTAATCTTCAATCGCCATCGAAATAATAAACCTAGATATAAACATGATAAAGGCAGCGTGTATGCATATTACTTTCAGTGAAAGGTATCCCACACACTTTTCACCGGAACAATTTAGAGGTCTGCTACCTTAGAACATAAATGGATCATTTTGTCAATTTTTCATTTTTGATTAATCATAAAGAACGTAATGTTGTGAGTAAAACTCGAAAAAAATCACTCGAATTGGTCTAAAAACTTGTTGAGTTATGAACATTGTGACGGCTACCCGTCACCCGAAGAATGCGCCCAAAACTTTGTCTTTTTACGACCACTGAGCAGTGCCGAAATGGCTTGGCATAAGTGCATTCGTTGCTTACGCGGCTGTTGCCTTGCTTGCTTGTTTCCGATTATCTTTCATTTAAAAAGAAATATTCACTCTACACACAGCTTCAAATATAAACCACCAAAGTACGAAAAAAGGAGCTCTATCTACCTTCACCACCCCCGCACCCCCACCCGGCACCTGTTAACAAACTGGTGCTAGTTTCTGAAATTTACATTCGATTTAGGATCTTCGGGGCAGTTCAGAAACAGAGTCGATTTTTTAAAAAAGGAAAAAAAAAAGGATTTATGTCTTCATTTGCATTCTATACCTCTACTAATCTGATCAAAGTTTTTTAAATTAAATCTAGAGGCATAGAGTAGCCGGATTTCGCATATTTTGGTTTTCGGGAATTGCGTATTTGGTTTAAATAAAAAAAACCGCCCCCCCCCCGCCCAATTTTTAAGATAATTAATAAAGCCACATGCTCTTGATTGGAAAGTTTTATAGACACAATTTTGTTTTTTTTTTGTGTTAGTTAAAAGCCGAACGGTTGCGGCCATTGCAAAAAGGGGATCGTCCTATACCGCCTGCATAAACCAAATAAGACATTTCTACCCCACCCTTCTCCCCAACCACGACAGAATAAAATTTCAAGGAAATATGTAATAGAGTGATAAATTGAAAGAAAATGGCTCAAACGCATTTTATGGGGACGTATTTGCGTCAGAAGAATATTTCCCTCTATTTATTATGCATGGATCAAGACCACGTGCTTCACGCCCCTCAACGGCAAAATTTGGTTAGGTTTGGAGTGTTCTACGATAAGCAGATCCCTCTAAATATTTTGCTATGTATTGACCTATATAATATATTTGGACGAAGCTCGAAAAATAGCTCGGAACACCCCAAAATTTTGGTATCAAAATTTAAGCTTCAAATCGGTGGCGCCTGTATTTGTCGAAAATGGTCTCAAGGTTCATACACAGTTTTCGCCATTTGCGATAATTCCAAGAATGCGTGATCCGTCCTTTCAAAATATCGCCAGAACGACATAAGAGGCTTGTGCCCGGACCCCGTCCTATTTTTCATCAAAATCACTCAGTGTCTCAAGTTGCCTCATATATTAGTAATCTACACACTCTCAGCTACATTTTGACACCAAATTTAATTCTTCAATCGACATAATAAACCTAGATATAAACATGATCAAGGCAGCGGTATGAATATTACTTTCGTGAAAAAGGTATCACACACTTTTCACCGGAACAATTTAGAGGTTGCTACCTTAAGAAATTTAAATGATCATTTTCAATTTGTTCATTTTGATTTACTCATAAAGACCGTAATGGTTTGTGAGTAAAAATCCGAAAAAATCCATCGAATTGGTCTAAAAACTTTGAGTGATGAACATTTTTTGACGGCTAGCGTCACCCGAGAATGCGCCAACAATGTCTTTTTTACTCCCCCCTGAGCGTGCCTGAAAGGGCTTGATACGTGCATCGTTTGCGTACGCGGCTTGCTTGCCTTGCTTGCCTTGTTTCCGATTATTTTCATTAAAAAGAAATATTCACTCTACACACAGCTTCAAAATAAACACCAAAGTCGAATAAAGAGATATCATACCTTCACCCCCCACGCACCCAACACCCCGCACCTGTTAAACTTGGTGCTAGTTCTGAAATTTACATTCGTTTAAGGATCTTCGGGGCAGTTCAGAAACTGATTCGATTTTTTAAAATAAGGAAAAAAAAGGATTTCTGTTTAATTTGCATGATTATACCGTCCTTACTAAATCTGATCAAAGTTTTTTAATTAATCTAGGCATAGAGGAGCCGATTTCGCATATTTTTCTGGGAATTGCGTATTTAGTGTATATTCCCCCCCCCCACGCCCAATATTTTTAAGATAATAAATAAAAGGACATGCTCTTTGAATTTGCATTTTATAGACACAAATAGGCCTACCTGTTGCGGCATTTTCAACAAGGGATGTCCTATACCGCCCTGCATAAATCCCAAAAAAGACATTTCTCCCTCCCCCTTTCCCCAACCCACGACAGAATAAATTTCAATGGAAAATATGTAATGAGTGATACATTGAAAGAAAAATGGGCAAAACGGCATTTATGGACTTATTTGATTGTCAGAAGCAATATTTTCCCTCTCAATTTATGCTGTCATGGATACAAGACCAAGTGCTCACGACCTCAACGGCAAAAAATTTGGTTAGGTTTGAGTGTGATAAGGTAGCAGACCTCTAAATTTTTTGCTATGTATTGACTAAAATATATTTGGGGACGTAGCTCGAAAAGTAGCTCGGAACACACCCCAAAATTTTGGTATCAAAATTTAGCCAAATCGGTTGCGCTTTTTATTTTTTGTCGAAATGGTCTCAAGGGCATGGACACAGATTTTCGCTATTTGCGATAAGTCCAAGCAATGCGTGATCCGTACTTTAAAAATATCGCAAAACGCATTACGAGGCTTGTGCCGACGTCCTATTTTTCATCAAAATCACTCCGTGTCTCAAGTTTGCCCACATATTCGTTAATCTCACACTCTCAGCTACATTTTGACACCAAATTGATTCTTCAATCGAAATAAGAACCTGATTATAAAATTTTGATAAGGCCAGCGGTATGCATTATTTACTTTCAGTGATGAAGGTATCCAACTTTTACCGGAAACTATTTATAGGTCTGCTACCTTAGAAAATAAATGATCATTTTCAATTTTTCATTGATTTCATCATAAGACCGTAATGTTGTGAGTAAAAATCCGAAAAAAATTCACTCGAAATTGGTCTAAAACTTTGGAGTTATGAACATTTTTTGACGGACTACCGGCACACGAGAATGCGCCAAAAAGTGTCTTTTTTACGCCCCATGAGCAGTGCCTGAAATGGCTTGATACGGGCACTCGTTGCTTACGCGGCTTGTGGCCTTGCTTGCTTTGTTTCCGAATATCTTTCATTTAAAAAGAAATATTCACTCTAAACACAGCTCAATATACAACACCAAATACCGAATAAAGAGCTCTATCTACTTCACCCCCCCCCCCGCCGCACCCCCACCCCCGGCACCTGTTAACAAACTGGTGCTAGTTTCTGAAAATTAACATTCGGATTTAGATCTCGGGGCATGGCAGTTCAAAAACAGATTCGATTTTTAAAATAAGGAAAAAAAAAAGGATTTTATGTCTTCATTGTAATTTTGCAATCTATTACTCTTAATAAATCTGATCAAAGGTTTTTAAATTAAATCTAGAGAATAGAAGTAGCCGATTTCTCATATTTTTGTCTGGGAATGGCGTATTTAGTTTATGATTCCCCCCCCCCGGCCCAATATTTTAAGATAATACTTAATAAAAGCCCATGCTCTTGAATTTGCAATTTTTATAGACACAAATAGGCATACCTGTTGCTGCATTTGCTGCAACACGGGATCGTCCTATACGCCTGCATAAATCCAATAGACATTTCACCCTCACCCTTCTCCCAACCCAAGAGGAATAAATTCAAGGAAAATATGGAATAGAGTGATAATTGAAAGAAAAAGAAAAATGGTGCTCAAACGGCATTTTATGGACTTATTTGCTTGTCAGAAGCAATATTTTCCCTCTCTATTTATGCTGTGATGGATACAAGGGACAAGTGCTTCACGCCCTCGACGGCAAAATGTGGTTAGGTTTGGAGTGTCCTAAGGTAGCGGACCTCTAAATATTTTGCTATGTATTGACTATATAATATATTTGGAAGTAGCGCGAAAAGTAGCTCGGAAAACACCCCAAAATTTGAGTATCAAAAATTTAGCTAAATCGGTGCGATTGGATTTTGTCGAACCATGGTCTCAAGGGTTATGACACAGTATAGTTTTTCGCTATTTGCGATAAGTCCAAGCAATGCGTGATCCGTTCTTTCAAAATATCGCCGGAACGCATTACGAGGCTTGTGCCGACAGCCCTATTTTTCCATCACAAAAGCACTCCGTTTCTCAAGTTTGCTTAATATTCGTAATATACACACTCTCAGCTACGTTTTGACACCAAATTTAATCTTCAAGCGAAATAATAACCTAGATTAACATGATAAAGGCAGCGGTGTATGAATATTCCTTTCAGGGAAAGGTATCCCACACTTTTCCCCGGAATTAGAGGTCTGCAACCTTGGAACATAAATGATCATTTTCAATTTGTTCATTCTTGATTTCATTCATAAGACCGTAATGGTGTGAGTAAAAATCCGAAAAATCACTCGAATTGGTTCTAAAACTTGTGAGTTATGAACATTTTTGACGGATAAGTCACCCGAGAATGCGCCCAAAATTGTCTTTTTAAGCCCCCCTGAGCAGTGCCTGAAAAGGCTTGATACGTGCATTCGTTTGTTTACGCGGCGTGCTTGCCTTGCTTGTTTGTATTCCGAATTATCTTTCATTTAAAAAAGAAATATTCACTCACACACAGCTTCAATATAAACACCAAAAGTCCGAATAAAAGAGCTGCTATCTACCTTCACCCCCCCCCGATACCCCCACCCCGGCACCTGTTACAAAATGGTGATAGTTCGGAATTTACTTCGATTTAGGATCCTCGGGGCAGTTCAGAAACAGATCGATTTTTAAAAATAAGGCAAAAAAAAAAGGATTTTTGTCTTCCATTTGCATTTATACCTCTTACTAAATCTGATCAAAGGTTTTTTACTTAAATCTAGAGCATAGAGTAGCCGAATTTCGCATATTGTTGTCTGGAAATTGCGTATTTAGGTTATTATTTCCACCCCGCCCCAATTTTAGATAATATAATAAAGCACAGCTCTTGAATTTGCATTTTATAGCCACAAATAGGCCTGGTCCTGTGCTGCATTTGCAACAAGGGTATCGTCCGTTACCGCCTGCATAAACAAATAAGACATTTCTACCATCACCCTTCTTCCCCAACCCATGACAGAATAAATTTCAAGGAAAACTTATGAATAGAGTGGATAAATTGAAAGAAAAAATGGGCTCAAACGGCATTTTATGGACTTATTTGCTTGTCCGAAGCAATATTTTCCCTCTCTATTTATGCTGTCATGGATAAAAGACCAAGTGCTTCACGCCCTCAACAGGCAAAATTTGGGTAGGTTTGGAGTGTCCTCGAAAGGTAGCAGACCTCTAAATAATATGCTATGTATGAACTTATATAAGATCTTGGACGTAGCTCGAAAAGTAGCCGGAAACACCCCAAAATTTGGTATCAAAAATTTAGTAAATCGGTGCGCTTTTTATTTTTGTCGAAATGGTCTCAAGGTTCATGACAAAGTTTTTCGCTATTTGCGATAATTCCAAGCAATGCGTGATTCGTACTTTCAAAATATCGCCAGAACCGCATTACGAGGCTTGTGCCGACGTCCTATTTTTTAATTCAAAATCAATCCGTGTCTCAAGTTTGCACATATATTCGTAATCTACTCACTCTCAGCTAATTTCTGACACCAATTTATTCTTCATCGAAAGAATAACCTAGATATAACATGATAAAGGCGCGTTTGTATGAATATTACTTTCAGTGAAGGGATCCCACACTTTCACCGGAACTATTTCGAGGTATGCTACTTTAGAACATAAATGATCATTTTCAATTTTTCATTTTGATTTCATTCAGAAAGACCGTAACATGTGGGTAAATCCGAAAAATCACTCGAATTGTTCTAAAACTGGTGAGTTATGACATTTTTGACGGATACCTCACCCGAGAATCGCCAAAAATTGTTTTTTTTACGCCCCCCTGAGCAGTGCCTTAAATGGCTTGATACGGAATTAGTTTGCTTACGCGGGCTTGCTTGCCTTGCTTGTGTCCGAATATCTTTCATTTAAAAAGAAATATTCACTCTACACACAGCTTCAAATATAAACACCAAAAAGTACGAATAAAAGAGCTCTATCACCTCACCCCCCCCCCCGCGCACCCCCACCCCGGCACCTGTTACAAACTGGTGATAGTTTCTGAAATTTACAATTCGATTTAGGATCTTCGGGGCAGTCAGAAAAAATCGATATTTTTTGTAAAATAAGGAAAAAAAATAAAGGAATTTTTTTAATTTTTTTATTTTTTTTGAATTTTTTTGATCAAAGGTTTTTTAAATTAAATCTAGAGACATAGAGTGAGCGATTTAGCAATTTTGTCTGGGATTGGTATTTAGTTTATTATCCCCCACCCCCGCCCAATATTTTTGAATATAATATAATAAAGCACATGCGCGTTGAATTTGCAATTTTAAGAACAATAGGCCCTACCTGTTGTGCATTTGCAAACAAGGGATCGCCCCCTCCTATACCGCCGGCATAAATATCAAATAAGACATTTATACCCTCAACCTTATCCCCAACCACGACAGAATAAATTCAAGGAAAATATGTAAGTATATAGAGTGATAATGAAAGAAAAATGGGCTCTTCAAACGGCATTTATGGACTTATTTGTTGTCAGAACGAAAGCAATATTTTCATCGATATGTATGCGGTCATGGATACAAACCAAGTGCTTCACGACATTCGACGGCAAAAATTGGTTAGGTTTGGAGTGTTCTAAGGTAGCAGACCTCTAAATTATTGTGCTATGTATTGACTATATAATATAGTTGACGTAGCTCGAAAGTAGCTCGGAGGAAACACCCCAAAATGTTGGTATCAACATTGTAGCTAAATCGGTGCGCTGCTTTTTTGTCGAAAATGGTCTCAAGGTTCATGACACAGTTTTTCGCTATTTGCGAAAATTCCAAGCAATGCTGTGACCGTACTTTCAAAATATCGCCAGGAACGCATTAAGAGGCGTGTGCCGACCGTCTATTTTTCATCAAAATCACTCCGCGTCTCAAGTTTGCTCATATAGTCGTAATCTACACCCTCTCAGCTACATTTTGACACCCACAATTTATTCTTCAATCGAAATAATAACCTAGAGATAACATGATAAAGGCAGCGGGTATGAATATTACTTCAAGTGAAAGGTATCCCACACTTTCACCGGAACTATTTAGAGTCTGCTACCTTAGAACATAATGATCATTTTCAATTTTTTCATTTTTTGATTTATCATAAAGACCCGTAATTGTGTTATGAGTAAAATTCCGAAAAAATCACTCGAATTGGTCTAAAATGTGGAGTTATGAAACACATTTTGACGGCTATCGTCACCCGAGAATGCGCCAAAAATTGTCTTTTTTTACGCCCCCTGAGCAGTGCTGAAATGGCTTGATACGTGCATCGTTGACTTACGCGGCTTTGCTTGCATTGCGTGCTTGTTTCCGAATTATCTTTCATTTAAAAAGAAATATCACTCTACACACAGGTTCAAATATAAACACAAAAGTACGAATAAAAGAGCTCTATTCTACCTTCAACCCCCCCCCCGCACCCCACCCCGGACCTGTACAATAACTGGTGCTAGTTTCTGAATGTACAGTCGATTTAGGATTTCGGGCAGTTCAGAAAACAGATCGATTTTTAAAATAAGGAAAAAAAATAAGGATTTTCGCTCTTCATTGGCATTCTATACCTCTTACTAAAATATGATCAAAGTTTTTTAATTAAATTAGACGCATAGTAGAGTGGCCGATTTCGCATATTTTCGTCTGGGAATTGCGTATTTAGTTTATTATTCCACCCCCCCCCCATATGTAAGATAATTAATAAAGCACACGCTCTTGAATTTGCAATTTTTATAGACACAAAAGGCCTAGCTGTTGCTGCATTTGCAAAAAGGGTCGTCCTATACCGCCTGCATAAATCAAAAAGAATTTCTCCCCTCACCCTTCTCCCAACCACGACGAAATGAAATTTCAAGGAAATATTGAATAGAGTGATAAATTGAAAGAAAATGGGCTCAAACGGCATGTTATGACATTCATTTGCTTGTCAGAGCAATATTTCCCTCTTCTATTATGCTGTTCATGGAGGATAAAAGCCAAGGCTTCACGCCCTCAACGGCAAAATTTGGGAGGTATAGGGAGTGTTCTAAGGGTAGCAGACCTCTAAATTTTTTGCTATGTATTGACTATATAATAATTTGACGTAGCTCGAAAAGTAGCTCGGAAAACCCCAAAAGTTTGGTATCAATTTAGCAAATCGGTGCGCTTTGTATTTTTGTCGAAATGGTCTCAAGCTTCAGGACACAGTTTTTCGCTATTTGCGATAAGTCCAAGCAACAATGTTGCGTGGATCCGTACTTTCAAAATAACGCCAGAAAGAACGCATACGAGGCTCCTGGTGCCGACCGCCCTATTTCTTCATCAAAATCACTCCGGTCTCAAGTTTGCTTCATAATTCGTAATTACAAACTCTCGTACATTTTGATCACCAAATTTAATTCTTCAATCGACATAATAACCTAGATATAACATCATAAAGGCAGCGTGTATGAATATTACATTGTGTGAAAGGTATCCAACGTTTCACCGGAACTAGTTAGAGCTGCTACTTTAGAACATAAATGATCATGTCAATTTTTTTCATTTTTGATTTCATCAGAAAAGACCGTAATGTTGTGAGTAAAAAATCCGAAAAAATCCACTCGAATTGGTCTAAAACTTTTGAGTATTGATACATTTTTTGGACGGCTACGTCACCGAGAGAGAAGACGCCAAATTGGTCTTTTACGCCCCCTGAGCAGTGCCTGAATGGCTTGTTAGTGGCTTCGTTGCTTACGGGCGTGCTTGCTGTTTCCGAATATATCTTTCATTAAAAAGAAATATCACTTACACACCGGCTTCAAATATATATAAACACCAAAGTACGAAATAAATAAAAGAGCTCGAATGCTCCTCACCCCTCCCTAACCCCCGCAACACCCCCACCCCCGGCACTGTTACAAACTGGTGCTAGTTTCTGAAATTACATTCGATTTAGGAATCTTCGGGGCAGTTCAGAAATTGATTCGATTTTTTTAAAATAGGGGAAAAAAAACGGATATTTTCTGTCTTCATTTGCATTCTATACTCTTACTAAATCTGATCAAAGGATTTTTAAATTAAATCTAGAGCTTAGAGTAGCCTTTTTTGATTTGCATATTTTTCTGGGAGGAATTGCCGTATTTGTTTATTATTCCCCCCCGCCCAATATTTTAAGATTTATTAAAAAAACATGCCTTGAATGGCAATTGTATAGGACACAAATAGGCCTACCTGTTTCTGCATTGCAACAAGGGATCGTCCTATACCGCCTGCATAAATCAAATAAGAACATTTCTACCCTCACCATTTTACCCAAAACCCACGACAGAATAAATTTCACGGAGATATGTATAAATAGGTGAAAATTTGTAAAGAAAAATGTGCTTCAACGGCCCATTTTATGGGGACTTTACTTTGCGTGTCCGGAAGCAAAATAGTTTTTCCTCTCTATTATGCTGTCATGGATACAAAAGGACCAATGCTTCACGGCCCTCGACGGCAAAAATTGGTTGGGTTTGGAGTGTTCTAAGGTAGCAGACCTCAAAATTTTGCCTATGTATGACTATATAATATATTTGGACGTTAGCTCGAAAAGGAGCTCGGAAAACACCCAAAACATTTTGGTATCAAAATTAGCGAAATCGGGCGATTTTTATTTTTGCGAAATGGTTTTTCTCAAATGGTTCATGACACAGTTTTTCGCTATTGCGATTAATTCCAAGCAATGCGTGATCCGTACTTTCAAAATATCGCGAACGCATTAGAGGGCTTGTGCCGACCGTCCTCTTTTTTCATCAAAAACACTCCGTGTCTCAAGTTGGCTCATTATATTCGTAATCTAACACTC
>JAMKCH010084325.1:0-42863 GCA_023653785.1 Ophioderma brevispina | reverse complement strand
TGCAAAGTATGTGTCTATGCTAATCCATTAGTTGTTCAGTTGGTTCGGGCCAAGTCAAGTTAGAGGTTATTAGTGAGTGGCACTATTTCTCAAGGGATGGACCGAAATTTGGGTTGCTAGCTCTGCTGTTAAAAAATTACAAAAATCGCTTCTTTATAGAACCAAATACACACTTTGAGCATTACCATTCGCAGGTTAGTTATTACTGACAATTACCAACACTACGGTGCAAAAATTCAAAATTTTTGAAAATTGGGGGTTGCTCTTCAAAATGTGTGCTGGTATTGCTTTAAATATTCTGACATACAATATTATAGCAAGTGTGATGTAATTAATCCTTCCTCAAATATGACGTGGGTGGGGGGGGATGATGCCATCTGTCAGGATGATAAGGTCGTCCCAGAATGATTATACCCATCGCTACCAAAAGTTTTATTGTTTTCCTTAGAAAATCAATAACTTAGGGTAAACTGGTTTAATGTCCAACTTCATTATACAGTAACCTTTCATAAGAATTTTGAATCGTGAAAAATCGGACTAACCAAAGTGAAAATACACTCAATTGTGTTAGAGGTGCTGACATCCTTTGGGCAAAGTGAAAAAAAAAATGAATGTGTGTGTAAATCCCTCGACTCTTACCAAGCCTTTTTTGCATCACATTATCCTCTTTGGAATCTTTATTAGCACTGAGACTTTTGATTTTGGTGTCAATTAGGTAGCTATGATCATTCTCTTCCTTGATACCAAGATAAGTACCAGATGCCTTTTGGCATCACAGTGGACATCATAACGACCATTAGGCAGCAAAATAATTGTCAAATTTCAGAAAAACACAAGTGACACATGTCTCCCCTCCCCTTCACCAACCCCCCTCGCCCACCCCCCTTCCCCCCCCCCTAATTCACTCCACCCCACACCAAACCCTTTCTCAACTTCCCCCCTCTTCTCCTATCTCACCAACCCACCCACTCCCCACTGTAAACCGACAGGACGCCCCAACCCCTCAAACCCCACACCACCCGCACCCTAATAATACCACCAGTCTCCCTTTCCTCCCCTATATCACTCACCTCCTCTACCCATATCACCAATTCACCCATCCATCCCACCTCCTCCACTCACAACCACCCATACCTACTCACCCTACCTCACTCTCTGTCTCTCGTGTTCTCTTCTCTCCTCCTCCTCCATCCCCCCCCCTCCCTTCCCAACCCATCTAACTCCGCCATCACTTTCCGCGAAATTCAATTTTGCACCAAAATATTAGGACTATCAGATTTTTAAGCTGGGTTTGGCTCTAAATCATGAAAAGGACAGCTTTTATATCCTACAGAGGATTTTAGTGCTTACTCTGCAGAAAAGTACCAAAAGAGAATAGGTCTAATGCTTGTGTGGCAACCACTGA
The DNA here is from genome assembly GCA_023653785.1 of Ophioderma brevispina. NCBI lineage: Eukaryota > Metazoa > Echinodermata > Ophiuroidea > Amphilepidida > Ophiodermatidae > Ophioderma > Ophioderma brevispina. Next base: position 41,458 of record JAMKCH010084325.1, on the reverse strand, counting down.
GCTTTACTGTCTAGCGAGGTTGATGAACTCATTTTGAGCGTCGTACTGGGGCATATTAGTACCCATTTTGGTATCGACGGAAAAAGGAGGACCACAGCTCTCTATTGGTTCCACAATCACACGTTTTGAGTTTAAGAACGAATTACGAAGGGAATAAAAAGCATGTGTAAAAAACCTTGCAAGGAGAGGGTTAAAATACACATACATTTTTTTTTAACTTAGCCCAAAGGATGAAATCAGCACCTCTAACACAATGAGTGTATTTTCACTTGGTTTAGTCCGATTTTCACGATTCAAAATTATTATGAAGGTTACAGTTATAATGAAGTGGCTATTAAAACCGCTACTAATGTTATTGATTTCTATGGAAAAAAAAATAAAACATTTTGGGTATCGATGTGGGGTACGAATCCATGCTTGGGACACCATGTACATAACATCACTGCAGCTATTTTGAGTATACTGTATTTTGGTATATGTGATCTAAGTACAACAAGTGCAGTGACGATGCTCCCATTTAGAATTCAAAAAATTTTCTGAATGGTTGATAAAATAGCATGAGCTGTTTTTTTTTTTTTTTCTCTGACCTCAACCCTGATTAAGTTGAACCTGGATTTGATCACTTTGATGGGATTCCAATAATTTTGACAAAGATGTACATCACTTTCAGTGGTAGTATAGTAGTAGCTAATGTCTTACTACCAGACAAATAGGTGTGCGAAACTGGCAAATGTATTAACTCTTATATGGTACCACTTGGTTGATTTAACCGGTTAACTTTGATAACTCTGAATTGTTAACTTGATAGTGATCAAGTATTAAAAATAGTCCGCCAGTGTCGTCTGCTGTTCACAGTTTGTGAATGGGGCCAAAGGTCATGAAGGTCACATGAAGTCACCAACATGTCCACACCCCGCCCCCCCCCCCTTTACACCAAGTTATATCATGTAGCACGTACGGAACTAAAACGGCATGCAATATATTAAGGGTAACATTTGACCGGCCAAAGGTCACATGAGGTCCACCAAGGTCACATGAGATCACCAACAGGTCACACACACCGCCAACCTCCTTTCCACCAAGATACATTACCGTAGGCTTGACGGAACTCACACGGGATGCAATATATTAAGGGTTAACATTAATAACCACAGACACAGATACACGCACAGATACACACCCTGACATACGACAAGAGTAATCCCTTAGTGCCTTCTACAATTATTGCAGACACACAAAAAAGAGATGAAGGATTTCAATTTGCTAACAAATATTTCAGAGAACCCTTGTTTGATGTAGTTCAAAGAGTAAAATGGCAAGCCCATCGGCCAGTGTAAAATGTTCCTGCATTAATAGCTCAATTTATTTTAAGGAAAACTCTGGGAAGACACACTTCTGTGCTGTGGAAACTAGCAACAACAATATAAATGAGCTGTAAAATGGCGGGATATACTTTGGGTATTACGATAGAAAAGAAGTCAATGTGCAAGGGATGGCAGGGCATTTTACCGCTGTAGTTGCCAACAATATGCTATGACATGACAAGGTCAATTTACTGGTAATTTGATGAATAATTTCACTCAACTTATTGCAAAATTCAGTTGTCATGAAAACGAGCCAAATTGCCGGGTGGTGTTATGTACATATAGGACAACAAGTTTAGAATTCTGATTAACTCATCTTTAAGTTTATCTCTTATTTATTCATTTTAATAATATTTAAGGATATAACTGTGGCTTATAATCTAAGAGGTTTTATACACTCTGCAATGGTCAGTTGGCAATCCAACCACAATCAGAGATAAAACTGAAATAATTTCAGAACATACATGAAAAATGGTCGAACTTAGGACAGAGGAGGAAAGTTGATTGTGAGACCAAGGCACGGATTGAATAGGCCTAACCAAATTCATGTAACGGCCTGACTGGGATCGAACCTAGATCTATGCCTGGGAAGGTGACCTGTACCTCGGAACCCATGGTCCCACATACAAGGGTCCAGAGGTGATCCTCTATGAGACCATCAAACAGATCAAATGATACCTATCTAAGATCAGATCTCAAATTGATGTTCCATCTGGACCCAGGAAAAAAACAGTTTTCCCTGGGATTCTACCTGGATTTTACAGTCCATTGGAGTCCGATTAGTGGACTGTTTGATCCAGTTTCAGCATGATATAACACAAACTCATTATTCTAACACATTAATTTGATGCCTTGTTTGAGACTGAAAAGCCAAATTGATAACCTATAGGCTAAGGTCATGTTTGATACCCCATATTGCAAGTATCAAGATCTAAGAACGTGGGGTTACACGACCAGAATACCAAGTTACCCCCTCCCCGACCCAGCAACCAATTACCCCCTCCCCGACCAAAATACCAAGTTACCCCCTCCCCGACCAGGACTTGTACCAAGTTAACCCCTCCCCCGACCAGAATACCAAGTTGACCCCTCCCCCGACCAGAATACCAAGTTACCCCATCCACCGACCTAGAATACCAGTTACCCCCTCCCCGACAAGAATACCGAGTACCCCAATAGTCAGGAGGAAGTCGTGGGAACAGGGGGAATGAGTACAGACTTTTTCTATGATCGATTTTTGTCCATGATGACCTAAGCTAATAATTCTGGAGGGTGTGCAAAATTTCGGGCAGTGCTATTTTCTATAAATCCAATAGGGCCGCTATCATTCTCAAGTTCATTCAAATGGCAATAAATTTATGCATAGATCCAGGTTTTTAAAGCACGAGGACTCTTTTGGACGTTATTGACGGTTCTCCCCCCACTGATTGATCACAACATTGCGATCAAATCCAATATGGCCACCCGAAAACCCAATATGCCCTGAAATCACTCAATTGACCATAACTCATCAAAAGTTGTAATAGAGGCATAGTTCTGCGCTCTATACCCAGTAGGAAACTCATATCTGACATTCAAGTGTGTTAACAAGTTACCGATCAAGATGGCAGTCATATGACTGCCTTTTACGATCTTTAAACCTACAAATTGTATATATATCAAAATATATTGGCCGTCATTTTGATTGTAAGCATGTTGTCAAAACAAAGATACAAGATACGAGTTATTAATGCCTCAAAGACATAACATCTCATAATTTAATTTAAACTTTATACTTTTGTGTTTTAACTAGATACAATACAGATGTATCCTAATTCATAGGTTTTGAAGAAGGTAAAAAGGCAGCCACATGGCCCACCATCTTAACATTTTTGCATGTTAAAGAAACAGAAATTCCAGATAAGAATGTCAAATGGTCAAATACTTATCCATACCTTAATTTACCCTTTATAATAATATTAGTTGATGTAAACATATAATACACAGTAATGTGGTTTACTATTTTTAAAGGTGGCTGTATTGGCTGCAATCTTGATTTGAAAATGCCCATTAAGAGAAATGCCAGTTAAGGTTTCTAGTGATCAAATCCATGTATTCATAAGTGTAAAGCATAAAGATGCAAAGGACACTGGAATCAAGCCTGAAACTGCCCAAAATGTGCAGAACACTTGACGTGTCCTGAGGCATGGAATGCATTTAGCAGGTGTTAAGTAACACTTGCAGAGTGCGATCAATTGTAACAGAGTTTGAACACCTCGCAGAACATGTTTTGGGTGTTCAGTATGTATTCAAGTAGGTAAATAGGTTAATGGAGGAGTTAAGATAATTTTAATGATTCCGAGAGCAATATTTGATTTTGAGCAGCCAAGTGGACTTGAATTGTGTGTCAATTTAATGATTAAAATTACATTACCAACACTTTTCTCGTGCTTAAAACACGGAGGTAACGAGAGATTTATTTGTCTCATCGAAATACTTGAGGGATTTTTAGTGATTTTGGACATGGTAGCAGCCCTATTGGATTTTCAAAAATGGCACTGTAACAAATTTTGCACACCCTCCAAATTATTGGCTTAGGTCCTAATGAACTAAATCTATAAATAGAAAAAGTCTGTACTCCATTTCCATCCTTCAGGATGCTGTGCCTAGACTTCCACCTGACTACCAATCAGAATTAAGTTACCGCCCCCCCCCCCCACCCCACCCTTACCACAGTAATGAAAAAAGCAGTGGATTTATGCTTTGCCAAACTTGCCCTGTTTGAATATCCAAAAACAAAGGCTTTTGCAAACATTTCCCATATCATGAGTTACAGCAAAGAAGGTAAATGAACGTGTGACTAATACCGGTAGCTACATGTTTAGTGTTGAGGATTCAAACCATATCAAGGCCAAAAACAGGGTGAGCAAAGAAGAACAAGATCAGGGTACAAATATTACTCCAATGATGTGAGGGCCAAGGTCTTCAATTTCTGAGTGACAAGAAGATGAGAATAGATGTATCAATCTACACTTTCGTTCCAAAATTCCAGGAAACAATATCTCACTGACGACCATTAACCAGCTTAACAACTTTGCATTAATGTATTGACCTAGAGCGTATATATCAAGCGTTCCTTGCAAAAAATATGCCATTTCAAACATTTGAGATAGACACCAACATGCTGTGCATATTATGGATTATTGATACTCTTTTTAAGTGTTCAGTAAAATCTCAAAAATTATTGTCAGAAGAAGCACAAACTTCTATATTCTTCTTAGCAAGGACTAGTTATTTCTGCTATTGTATCAGAGGTGCAATGAGAGATTTCACATAAAAGGTGTCCCTTAAAAATGTGAAAATTTGATTTTTTTCACTAATGCAAAGTTTCTATCATAAATATGCCACCATGAAATGATTAAGCTGGGAATTACTTTTGGGACAAATTGTGAAATTTCTATTTTTACTATATGAGCAAATTAAATAGGGCCTCAGGCCTAGTTTGTATTGAAATTAGCAAATCAAAATCGCCTGGTTGCCTCTTTCAAAGGCATTTCTGTAGCTACATACAAGGTAAGAAATCTAATGGGGGTCTAATTCTATATGAAATCATTACACATACCAATATATGGATGCCCAAAACCTCTTGTTGCACCTTTAATTTAGGAAAAATAGGGACAGCGGGTCCTAAATAGGTCATCTGATTAGTGGTCAAAGAATAGTGGTGCTTTAATGGTTAACCATCAATATGAGCACAGAAGTGAATGGGCGTTGCACTAAGCATTATCGCGTACAGTATTCAAAACCGCAAGAGTGGTTCCCACAGGACTGCTGGTGAGGCTCTCATATTAAGTAGAGAACACATACACAAAATGAACAAGCAACTGATTAACAAGTGTTTAATATTTAAAACAGTTGTTTAACGGGTGATGAACAACTGTTGTTCAGTTCACCCGTGAACAACTTGTTTAAAGTTTAAACAACTGTTTTTAACTTTTAAAACCGTTTTCTCTGTGTTTGACGTCATAACTCTATGTCAGCAATTGAATTGCGAAATTATAAATACAAGAATCATGAAAAATTTCCTAAAAATGTCAAAAAGAGACTTTTTGGGGGGCTTAAGTTGTATTTTAGGCATGTAATTGCTTTCATTGACCAGATCATGTTCTATGTTTCGAAATGATTGTTTATATGGTCGAAAATTAATTCTGGGTATTTTCTTTGAAAAATCCATTAAATGGTAAAAAAGTTATTTTACACTACTTTTGGACATCTTTTGTGCCCAGGCGGCAAGCGGATTCAACTTTACTGTGGCATAGATTTAATATAACATGAAAAAAAAATCTGTGTAAACATTTGAAATGTGCGACATTAGAAATACAATAATCATCAAAATGTCCTCTAAAAATGGTCAAAAATGGGTTGGGGGTGGGGGGAAATTTTGACATTTTGGCCAAAAACAACCAAAAATTTTTAAAAATATCGGCACATGTTTAGTACGCATTTGGTTCAGGATGCATTTGCTTCATTTGATACCAGAATCAGGTCTCTATGTTGAGAAATACTTGTTTTATGCTCAAAATTGATTTTGGGATATTTTCTTAAAAACAATGAAATGGCTCTCTAAAAAGTTTATTTTACACTACTTTTTGACCTCTTTGTGCCAATTGCGCAAGCGATTCCAAATTTACTGTGTCGGAGCGTTTAATATTAACTTGTTAACATTTCAATGTGCGACATAGAAATACAATAATAATGCAAAATTCCCCTAAAATGTCACAAAATGGGTTGTTGGCACAATTTTGAAATTTTTGCCACAAAACACCAAAATTTTAATATAATTGGCACATGCTAGCACATATTTGGTTTATCGATGTATATGTGATGTCATTGACCCAGAATCAAGTCTCTATGTTGAGAAATACTTGTTTTATGCTCAAAAATGATTTGGGGTATTTTCTTTGAAAAAATCTTGAATTGGTGAAAAGAAAAGTTTTTTTACACTACTTTTGGACATTATGTGCCCAGAAACAAGCGGATTCCAACTTTCACTGCGTCAAGAGCTTCAATCTGATGTCATAAAATCTATGTCAGCATTGAATGGGCGAAATATAAATACATAAACATGTAAAATTTCCCCTAAAAAATGTCAAAAACATGGGTTTTTTGGGGCAAAATTTTGAATTTTTTTGGCCCAAAAACACCAAAATAAAAAAATTGGCAATGCTTAGCACATATTAGTTTATCCATGTATTTGCTTTCATTTGGACAACAGAATCAAGTCTCTATGTTAAGAAACACTTGTTTTATGCTCAAACATGATTTTGGGGATTTCTTTGAAAAAATTCTGAAATGGTAAAAAAGTTTTTTTACACTACTTTTGGAAATTTATTTCCAAGACCCAAGCGGATTCCAAATTTACTACGTCAGAGCTTCAATATGACCTCATAAAATCGATGTCAGATTTGAATGTGCGAAATTATAAATACAATAAACATGTAAAATTTCCCCTAAAACTATAAAAAATGTCAAAATAGGGTTTTTTGGGGCAAAATTTTGACATTTTGGCCAAAACACCAACATAAAAAATTGGCACTGCTTAGCACATATTTGGTTTATCAATGTATGTGCTTTCACTTGACACCAGAATCAAGTCTCTATGTGGAGAATACTTTTAGGTAAAAAAATGATTTTGGGGTATTTTTCCTTTGAAAAAAATCTCTGAAATGGTTAAAAAAAAGTTTTTTTACATACTTTTGAACATTTATTGTGCCCAGACCACAAGCGGATTCCAAAGTTTACTGCGTCAGAGCTTCAATATGATGTCATAAAATCTATTTCAGCATTTGAATGTGCGAAATTATAAATACAATAAACATGTAAAATTTGCCCGGAAAGTAAAAAAAGGGGGCTTGTTTGGACCAAAATTGATATTTTTGGTCAAATTAAGAAAAATGTAGAGGAATATGAACATATTTGCTGTAAATATTTACCTCCAATTCTTTGTTTGATAGCGCCAATTGCTTTCATTTGACACCCAAATTCATATTTCTGTGTTGTAAATTGCCGATTTTATGTTAAACTGATTTTGGGGTATTTTCATTGAAAAAAGTCTATGAAATGGTATAAAAGTGCTGTTTCCGCACTTTGGGACCTTTTATGACTTGGAAACAAGCAGTCTAAAATTTTACATGGTTACAAGCTTCAAAATGGTACCAAAAAAACCTGTGTCCGCATGGGGGTGCAACGAAAATGAAAAATAGGATCTTCATAATTTCGCTGGATAGGCCTATAGAGCAATTATAAACATAAGAACCTAAACTCAAAGACCTTTGACCTCCTCATCTGTTAACCCACATAGACCCCTTGTCGCACTGTATGAGCATACCAAGTATGAATTTATCCATCACTGCACTTAAGCTGACACATTTTAACCAAATGTGTACACCAACGGTGACACGCAGAACCCACACACACAACATGAACATGCTGCCATTAAGCGTATTCCTTCCAGTACTTTGGAGGACCTAAACATGATCGTGGTTTTGCCATCTAACTCTTCAAATTGTTGTTCACAAAAACATAATTTCACTCTTAAAATGTTACAAAGATTTTTAAAAATTCATTCTCCAAAAGAGTGATATTGTTACAAATTACTCCAAAAGCAGTAGGTCCACTCTAAAAAGAAAAAACACACACAAAGAGTGAAAAATTCACTTGGTAAGAATTGTTTAACAGTGATCAATATCATTTATAATGTGATCACTGTTGGCATACTTGAATGAGAAAGAAAAAATGAGTGAATGTTCACTGTTTTGGAGTGAATGCTCACTCTTTTGAATGGAATGTTCACTGTGTTGGAGTGAATGTTAACTGTTTTGGAGTGAGTGTTCACTCATTTGGAGTCAATGTTCACTCATTTGGAGTCAATGTTCACTCATTTGGAGTCAATGTTCACTCTATTTGGAGTCAAGGTGCTCTAATATGGAGTCAATGTTCACTCATTTAGGAGTCAAGTTCCACTCATTTGGAGCAAAAGTTCACTCTTGGAGTCAAATGTCACTCTTTTGGAATGTCACTCTTTTGGAGTCAAGGTTCAATAATCTGGGGAGGTCAATGTTCATCATTTGTAGTCACTGTTTTCAATCATTTGGAGCAATGTTTACATCATTGGAGTCCTTGTCACTCATTTGGAAGTCAATGTCTCTCATTGGAGTCAATGTGCACTCAGGCTTTTGGAAGTCACTGTTTACTACTTTGGATATGAGTTTGCTCTTTTGGAGTGTATATATGAATTTCAATCTTTTCAGATGTGCATTTTTCCAATCTTTACTCTACATATAGCGAGCAGCATCGGTCTTATTTAATTTACTCATGTTGGCTCATACAATAATAAGATGTCATGCAGAAAAGTGACATAACCTGTAAGATTCTTCTCTGACATGTCCTGTGTTTGTAGTATTATACACTTCCTAAGTTGTAAACATCTTTGATCCCTGGAAGGAATGATGACTTCTGCAATTGTCTTTGCTTTTTTCTTTTGTTTTTTTCCTCTGCGAGGCGACAATGCCTAGCAACCTGGAGTAGTGAACGGCATATACTATTAAATCTTTCCCTGCTGTTAGCGGAAAATGTCGAAAATAGGTGAGGTATTGATACAGTATGGTATATAAGGTTAGAGGTCGATATTGAATGCACATGTGCACTTGAAAATTTGAAAAAATTGCGAATTTGCCTTGTGAAAAGAACAAGAGCTTTGTAGAAGGGTGGGGGTGAGAGGGTGAGGGGTTCTCTGGTACCCCCAGGAATTGACTTAAATCGCCCCTAAACCCCAAAAAGTCCTCTTGTAACGGCAAGAGATGCAGGATCATCAAATTGGGGATAAGAGTGTTAAAAACTGTGTTGTATTATCAACAACCTACCAACACGTTAGGGCCCAAGTAAAAAAAAAATAGTTTCACATCCTCGCCCACATCATTTTTTCTGCTGCATCAAGAAGTTGTTTTTTTTAATACAAACAACAATAAAAAAGGACAAAAATTTTGATTGATTTCTGCTTTCAGTAGCTTTCTAGTCTCCTTTTTCTTTGTCTCTACCAAGTATTTGTGTGAGTTGTAGCCATTACTGAAGTTGGTCGTCTTGCCAAAAGATCTAGATCTGTTTGTCTTTGGGGGGGAAATGCTTTGTTTTGGAAAAGGCAAAAAAAAGTGCCTTAATCCTTCCTTCTGAAAAAAAGGAGTTAATTAATACAAGAATCTAATGTTTTACTGGCCTTATATTGGGTTCTCATAAACTCTATTCAAGTGCATACATGTTAGCAAGGAATTAATATATGATAAATCCACTCAATGCAGTAATATTCCTACTAGGCTACTAACTTGAATAAGTTCTTATTGAGAATGAAAACTCTGCTTGACCATAATACAGTATTATATCTTCCTTGTTCCCACCCATTGCATATGGATCCCATACGACCTGTTGTAGCAACCATGGGGTGAGACAAGATTGCTAAGGCTCAAGATATCGGGATGAAATAAAATAGTGTTTGCCTTTTGAACCCAACTTTGCCCTAAATTTGGGCCAAATTAATGCAAATTGGGCAACTTTTTTGCACTTTGTGCACACACAAGCACATTTGGTCCTGTAAATTTGTGTAACAGCATCTTGTTTGGTATGTTTTTGCTGGTTGGGTGACTTGTCTTTTAGAGGGTGTCGCAAAAAAAATTGGACACGCATGTGCACACTGTCACACTTGAGTGGTCTACCCAGGCCCAGAGCCCTTATAATCCATTTCTCTACCTCTGTGCAGTTATGTCATAACCTTTACGCACGTGTCATGAAATGCAGTCTTTGTGCGTGCTTGTAAAGGTGCCGTTACTTCAAGTCAGTGAGAGCGATTTACTATTGCGACAAACAAATCTCGCGCTGACGTCAGTGCACAGAGGTAGAGAAATGGACTATAGCTTTGATGCCACTGAGTCAGATATCCCGAGAAGAGTAAGTTTCACTCAGCATGCTCACTGTATTATTATTACCTTGAAAACAAGTTATGTGGAGAGGAAAAATCAGTAGAGGATAAGATACAGGTTAATGTCCTGGTAATTCCCTTTCAGGACCAATGTGTTGTGTCATTGTGCAAGGCACTTTAGCTTGCGTGCCTCTTCATTTCCACTCGGGTGTAAATGGGGAGCTGTTACGAGGTAGAGTTGAACTAATGGGTCTTTAGAACTGAATTTATGACCAATTTTGTAGTCTTGAGAACTGAATTTGGAGCATATTAGAAGTTGTGAAGCTGAAGAAACATATCATTGTCCCGAATTGGAGCTATAAAGCTAAAAATTTTGGGAGCTTTGGTCATAAAAATGGGAGCATATGTTAACAGGGGGTTCTAAAGAACTGCAGGAAATGCCCAGTCTTGACCACCGTAATACCTGTATCACACATTTTGGGTAGTGACCCCCACACACACAGAATAAGACATTTTCGCTATTCTGATAAACCCTTCAGTTAACATTAACTTTAATCACTGTAATATAAAAATGTAACTTTGTGAGGAAATTTGGCTCTTAGAAACAAATCAACGTCTCAACCCAAACCACCAGGGTTCAAAATTCAACAGCCATTATGTATAAAATGCAATCTGTATCGCAAACTTTGCCGAAGAGATTAGGTTGACTGTGGGATTAATGAAGACATCACTCGACGGGTAGCCATGGTGCCATGCATTGTTGCATCCGGACACTGGCAGCGAGGAAGCAGCGTGACTGAGGCATAGTTTGTCAAGCAAGCACGCAAGCAAACACATTAACTCTCAGACGGCATTGCCAAAGAAGCGCAACCGTCAAAGGAACCCGGGGGAATTGACGACGGTAGCCCCGTGATCGGGGTATGCAATACAAGGAAGCATATCTCTGCGCCTGAGTCATGGGGGCTGTGAACAGACTACAGACGACTTAGCCCAAAGCAGGCTCAGTTCTACCTTCTTTTATACCTCTTGTTCAAACTTTCCAATTTGTCAATTATAACTGATAAAGATCTGAAAAAGTTTCAAACATCTTTTACGGAACTCTCTTGACCTGCTTTATGCTGATAAAATTGCTGTTTATGCTATGAGTAATGCTTTTTGTTTGTTTGTTCATTTCTACCAACTGGAATTGAAATCCTGGCTTTCTGCTTTTGTGCATGAAGTGCGTAACATTTCTGGCATACCTTAAAGATGCATCAACCAGTACTTAGCAGACTACCTCAAATTAACCCTTTCAAAGCTGGCAGCTCCTATAGGTTCTAATACATAAGCCAGTGGTTTTGAGATGGCTTTTCAATACGTGGATCCTGGGTTTCCTACCGGAAACCATTTTTTACCGAAATTCCTATCCCATAATGTACCAACGATGTACAAGTAGATAAAATAAATAGCGCATATATATTCTATGGTGTTTTGTGTCATACGGTCATTTTTCTGTCATAACTGTGCGAAAACCGTTTGCTGTACATAAATTTTACCAGTAACGAGTACTCTTTGATTGCCTTGTAATTTTTGCGCCACAAAATGTGCGCGTAGTTTAAAGGAGGTGCACTAAACCGCGAGCGTGCATGGAGTGATGCATATCTACTCGTACATCGTTGGTGCATTGTGGGATAGGAATTTCAGTAAAAAATGATTTCCGGTAGGAAACCCAGGATCCATGTATTGACCATCTCATAAGCAAACTCCAAACCACTGACCTAAGACTAGGCTTGTTTGGACTCATTTGAATGCACTTTACGCTGGTTCTGAATATGGTCATAAAGATGAATACCCGAGGGGATTTTTGATTTTGCTTTGGGTGGGGGTGTGCAGCTGGGATCCTGAAAGATGACCCTGAAAATAAACCAAATTTTGAAGAAAAAGAGAAGAAATTGCTGGATTTGAATGTTTTTGGAGAAAATTTGGAAAAAAACCTTCAATATACCAGTTTTTATTTAAATTTGTGACCCATAGATATACTTAAAGGTATGAACATTCTACCTCTTCTGCCACACATCCCCCTACCCACCTTTTCACTAAGAACCCCCCCTGAATCTCTTTGAATTTTTGAAAAAAAATTGACAAATTTTGAGAAAAAAATTATAATTTAAAAAATATGGGAAAAAATGACAAATTTGAAAAAAAATAGCAAATTTTCAACAAAAAAATGGGAAAAAATTAACAATTTAAAAAAATAGAGAAATCTTGAAAAAAAAATTGATAAATTTGGGGAAAAAATACAGCATTCACTGAACACATGCGTCGTCTGCCATCATATGGTTTGTGAATGGGGACAAAGGTCACATGAGGTCACCAACATGTGGGACACTACCCAAGGACCATTGGAACCATTGGTACACACATATGAGTGGGCAATTATGTTTAGGATTAGCATTTTGACCACAGACAGACACACACACACACACACACAATACCAACAAGCAATCCCTATATGCCACTTGCTTCCCAGAATACACAAAAATTGTCAAATTATTTTGAACTCTGTGTGACTACAGTTGCCAGCATGGCCTGGGGGCTAAGGTATACGGAAGAATCAATCTTGCAATTGATTGACGTGAATTCCAGCATGAAAAAAATGTGCAAAATCATGGAAGGAAATTCAACATTGCAGGTTGTACTTTATTGAATTCCTATTCAGTTTAAGGAGTTTGGGTCGTATATCGCCTTTTGGCATCATTCCAAGTCCTAAATCTACTGAAATGCCTTCCACGCAGCAACACACATCCTGCGCAGTACACAAAATAAGAACATTCTTTAATTCCGGATGCGTGAGAGCACGAGGATGATGGGTGCATAATATTTTGCATTTATTACTGGAGCTAAACACACTTAGCTGTCACATGGGTTCGTTTTTTCATATTTTTTTTGGTTTTATTGGAAAGCTCCAGTGAGTACGCAACTTCTATAAAAAAAATAACTGCAATATTTCGAGCTTTTTTTTTTTCCTACCCAGAAAAACTATTTTTCCATAGACCTATGTAGTTAATTTTGGCAAAAAGTGTGTATTTTATTAGGTGCATGAAAGTTGATTCTGAGTTTATCGTTTTGAAGACTTGACATACCAACGTCAAAAATTAAAGATTGCCAAATAATTCATTTTTTTTCAAAATATCGTTGATTTCACCAGTTTTAGCAATTGAAAATCTCTTTTTGTTTGTAAAACATATCTTAATAACTTTGAAGCAAAACCAGCCCTTTTTTCTGCGGCCCTACCTTTCGTGAAAATTTCTTTGGCCATTTTGCACACATTTTGGGTCAATAATGAAATCCGATAAATAATGAAAAATGAAAAAGTGACCTCATCAACCAGGAAAAACAAAAGTAACGATAAACTCGGAATTGACTTCATTGGCCTAATGGTTTTATCTCAAAAACAACCTCAGCGACCAACGTGCAACAATGTTTTTCTTTAGTTTGTTATTCATATCGATGAAACCATATTTATGCGAAGTTTAAAGAGAAAATTAGGGCAGGAAATATATATGACCCAAACCCCTTAATGAACTTGAGAAATATACAATATTGAGATACTAATTCATCTAGGTCAAGTAAATTGAGAGTTGATATTAACAACCAATTTTGATCAAACATTTGCCAAGTGATTACAAATCAACTGTGCTCTATGATTATTGTATGTTCAATTAGCATACAGAATCAGTTTCAATCATTTATTTGAAAACTTAGTTTTATTTTTAACCTGTTGGACCCTATAGTAATTTAGAGATCAATTTTGTTCAAAAATTTTAAAATTGTGTATTTTCTTGACCATATTTGGTCATTCAATCATGATGAAAACTTTATATAATTAAATTGGATCATTCCCCCTTTAAGAATGGAACCATGGCCTCTTAGTCATACAATCCACTTCATGTACCTAGCATTATAGAAGTCTGATTTTGAGGCAATTAAGGTTTTAAAAAAAATGACAGTTTTGGCAAGTTAGGTAATTTGTGTAGAAGAAACTTATAGAGTGCCCCCATAATACTTCTCTACATTCCTGGCCATAATTATTAGAGACACTATGCAGACACAATGGGCAGTGAATCTGTGCCAGCAAGGCAGCATGGCTCAGCTGATAATATGTCGCAATGCATTGTGGGAGGTTGTCATAAAGACCTAGCCACAATTGATGGAAGTCGTTTTAATGGGAACAAGAATTAGGAAAAGCCTTGACACCATTAGCTGTCCAATTTGTTATATATAGGTCAATTCATATTTCTAAAAAAAACATTAACAAGAGTAAAGGCTTTCTTTTTGGTTGTTTTCCAGCCCCACATACTTCTACTTTTAATTCCAAACTTTTAAAGTACAAAGAAAACTTTTAAAGACATAATTATATCTTCAATTCTTCACATAAACCATAAAATCAATATAAGCTTCAAAGTGCCAAAATCAGCACATGTGAAAATTTAACAGAATAAATCTAATGAAGGTGAAAGCCACCCATATTAAAGCAATAACAGCACACTTTTTTCAAGAGCACCCCCATTTTTCCGGATATTTTGAGATTTTTGCACAGTTGCTTTGGTAATTGACTAGTAAACAATACCTGTGAATTGTAGAGCTCAAAACTCTCTATGTGTCGCAAATTTCGCAAAAGAAGGAATTTTGTAATTAGAATAATTAATATCGGAGATATCTGATAATAATTCAACAGCTGATGGAAACGTTCTTCCAATAAGAAATAGCCGGGAAATTGCGCCATGTACGTGTCTACGCTCATCCATTAGTTGCTCCGTCGTTTCAGGCCAGTCCAGTTAGAGATCATTTTCGTAAGGTGACACTATTTCATCCAAATTTGGCATTTCCTGCTCTGCCATTAAATTGCAATCAGGGATCCCGGTTCTAATTACAAAATCGCTTCTTTTGTGATAAATATGCATTTTTTAGCATTACCTCTCGCGGGTATAGTTTACTAGACAATTACTAATACAACTGTGCAAAAATCTCAAATTTTGAAAATTGGGGGTGCTCTTCAAAAATGTGCTGTTATGGTCTGTTCATTGCATTGCCTGGATAGCAGTCTCTACCCAAGATGCTGCAATGCAGTACTGCAACAAAGTTAAATTCGGTTTAACTTGCATTGCAGTGGATTGCATCAAGTTGCAGTAGAAAGTAATCGATATATCGGTACTGCAGCAGTACTGCACTGCATTGCAGTGAAAGTATAAACAGACCTTTATTGCTCTAACTAAATTATTTTGATGCAGTTTAAAGTATGTAAGAAGTAAACATGGTACATGGACAATTTGTATCAACAATTGGATCTATGATGAAAACTTTTTAAAATGCAAAAAAAAAATCTAAATTTTGTTTGTCATATAAAGATTACACTTTCTGTGGTCTGCAGTTTTCTTTTTTTTTAAATATGATTTTTTCCCTCTACTCTGGTATACAAGCATAATATTTTCCCACATAAACTGTTTTCTTTTATAGTTTATACTTCTACTTTGGTATATCATATCTTTTTTGTGTGTAGGATGTTTTTAAATCTATCTTTGCATGCTTTTATAACATATTAGGCATATCCATATGACAAAACGTACCTTGACAAGATTACCCAATATCATCCGTTGTGCATCCCCTGTTTTGTAGTTAGCTGCCGTGGCAAATTTGTGTAATAAATCCGTTCTATCATCCTTAGATATTTTTCCTTGTGCGACCATAAGATCCAATAGCTCATCACTGCGGGTAAATTCCTTATCGAAAGAAAGATTTGTGCACTCCGATTTGGGTCTGTTTGTTGGTTCCGTTGTCGTTGATCTCTGTCTAGAGAATCTTTTGAAGAGACCGGGTTTTTTAGAGCCGGGCGGCCTTGTGTGTATGTGATCCTGTAAAATGAAAAACACAGAAACAAAATTTACTAGAACGAGTTTACAAGATCAATTCTTGCATTATTTTAATTACTTTCATTCCTCATTCAAATCAACCATATTTTGCAGTTATCAGCATATTTCTTCACTATCCAAGAGGAATTCTAATAGAGTTGACATTTATAATGGACAGATGTACCCTAGAAAGCAATGCATTATAGGAAATAATTAGATAAAACAGAAGACTTATTGTCTCTGCAATGTCTAAAATAATGTTCTTCAAAATATTTTCTCACAACATTGTGTTAATGTTCTACTTTTTTGTAACTTGTCACATGGGTAAAATGACAATTACTTAGGGGAAGCTGATGATATTGGTGCATTTTTGTGTTCAATAACTAAATGTATCTTCAAAGGTAGTGCAAAGAATAAAATCTCTAGAGTTAGAATAGCATTAAATAATGTCAAATATTTGTGAATTTGTTGTAAACTGCTTTGAAAATTCTTCCCAAAAGGAATGATTACAACAAAAGAGATATTGAAAGTTAAGGGGAAAAAGTCCTACATAAACATGTAAACCTGTCAACTTTGTTTGGGACCATTGGGGGAAGGGCCCTATGTACTGGAACTATTGCCCCTGCCCTCAGTGGTGGCATCATAGCTACAAAACAGGAATTGTAGGCCTACTACAGTGCCATCATAATTTCTTTGCCATTATAAAGGACAAGTTACAAAAAAAAGGAATAATTACCTATGGAAAATCATTCAAAAGATACCAAAGACTGGTCATAATGATGATTTGTTAATGTCAGACTAAAACTGCCCACCATGCCTGCTCAATAAATTGCAGTATCAAATCTTGCACATTATCCAAAAACTTATGAAAGACTTAAATATATGCACAACTTCAGTTCACAAATAGGTATGATGTGCAGAAAAGCTCAAATGTAGAAACAAACTGATGTCAATCTGGGCAATTATAGTCTGATTTTTAGGTGTGTCAGTTCATGCATCTGCGAGGGTATGGTTTACTTGAGGGGATGTGTTGATACTGAAATTCAAAAGGCCGAATATATAGTGGAGAGTACCATATTAAGCGTAAATGTTCCTTTAGTGCAGATAAACGCTCAAAAATTGGTAGTATGATTTAAAATTAATAAAAATTTTATGCGCCTTTTGGTAATAAGTAGAAAAATGAAATGTTTGGATAGCTGTAGAAAGTGCAAGAATTGCAATTAAATGAACTTAAATGGACTTTCTGTATGATATATATGTGGTTTGGCCACATTTGTTTAATTCAATTTAACCACCATCACTTTCGCTTGAAGAGGGGTGCGATCAATACGCCACGCTCTCCTATTGAATGCATAATGCCATACAAAACATGTTTATATTGTTCATCAATAGGTTACTGGTTCACATCAATGAACAGATTAAATCTTATGAATGTCAATCGATCTCAGGTGAAGCCATGCAAGACTGTTGGCCTTAATCCCAAGCCACATAAAGTGGTATTGATTTTCCTAGATAAGGCGCAACCTCTCAACACGAATTAGAATCGTCGAAAACTTTTAATGAACTGACACGAATAAAAAATCGCACTATAGCTATTTACTAAACAAGATGACAGTATAATGAACAAAAAATCCTAGAGTCAATTTTGGAATGGGGCCCTCTACACGGAAGGCAGATCCAGATCCGATGAGCATCACCGAGATACAGATCTGAGATCCAGATGCGTGAGGGGACCGTCGTGAGTGACGTTGCAGTGAGTGCGAAAAGTACTGCGGACCTTCGAAGTTTAAAGTGTACAAATGTTACGCGTAACCGTGGTGATTGAGGAATACTTTACTCGTAACCTAAAATTACGCGATTAAAGTGCAGCGACCCAAACCAAGCGTGACACACTATGTAGGCGTTGCAGATCTGGATCAAGTTTCTGTGCCCGTGTAGACGCAAACTGGTCACGGGGAAACGGATCCGATCGGGATCTGCGCTGCCGTGTAGATTGCCCCAGTATTTCTATTTCCAAAGTTATGGGTGTTTTTAATAATACAATGACAACAGGACAAAGAGAAATGCGAATCTTAGCAACAACAATAAGGGCAATAGCAGCACCCCTGCTTTCCACATTCCAAACTCATTTCACAAGATTCCCACACTATCCGTTTTCCATGTTTAATCGAGAATTGACTTGATATATTTGATTTAATTCTCAGTAACCTTTTGCAGGCAGGTGCCCCTGAGTACAATCAGCACGACAATCAGCCTTGAAGTGAGAGGATTTACCTCATACAAGCATCAAGCTAGCAAAGGAAACAGCTCACAATAGTAAGGGGTTAAACTAGGAACTGCAGGGAATGTTTTCTCAAGGCTAGAGGGAGGCATCCTAATCATATAGTTGTTCCTGTAGAGGGAAGATGAACTTTGGTAAAGTACAATGAGTTAACACCTTACGGAAATTAAGGTCACAGTGATTTCCTGTAGTGAACATACTATAGTATGGTTTTCCCCCCATAGTGCTTTGGTCAACAGTGGAACATTCATCAACGAATTTTTTGTTAAATTAAGTAGCATGTATGGGGTCATATGTTAACCTTATCCTGAACAAGTTAGGATAGTTACAGAACTTCACGTACATGTGTTAGAATGATTACAAAAGTGCATTTTCCACACGCAGAGGTTGTCACTGCCTTTTTAACAATATTGCATCCATATGCATCAGACAAGGTGCCTGAGATTAGATGCCCAGCTAAACTTTTAAAACAAAGTGCCAGCCAACTTTGCAAACATTTGTTGATTCAGTGGTGTCAAATTTTTACCCATAGCAGTTGTTATTTCACCCCTGGGCAGAGAGAGAGAGGCAATTGCGAATAAAGACCCCGTACACACCTGCAAATGTATTTCACGAAGATTAGTTCATCTTGATTAGTTAATAAAGGTGCGTACACATGCTATACTTAATGAAGATACAATTGGCTTCCACACTAGTAGAAAACTACAAAGGATTGAAACAACATGCCGACTGGAAATATGCCTTGGTATGTAAACCAATACACATCACCTCTTAATTAAACGAAGTGTGCGTACACAATAGTAAATCTCTTAATCGAAATAACATATTCCTAATTGAAGAAGCTGATTTGCTTCGTGAATTAAGCAAATTAATCTTCGTTGAAATAAGGGAAGAGCTACACACGCTACTTGTCAATTTTTTAATCTTCGTTACGCTTAGTTGAATTTAAGAGATTTGATAGTGTGTACGGGGTCCATGTGAAGTAAAGTGTCTTGCCCAAGTGCACCACATGTTGGCAGCTGTTGGGCTTGAACCCATTACCTTCATGAGTCCAGAGCTCTATATCCACTGAATAAGTGCCCATGAGGGTACTCGACCAAATGATTTCTAGCATAATTTGCAGTAATAGGACAAAACACCCACTTTACCCTATAGTTGAGTCAGGCCCTTCACTTGTTCTTCAGCCTAACAGGGCATAATGCTCCAGTGAAGTTTATATCACCCCACTATACAAAATTGGCTACCAAAAAGAGTTTAGATATGATAATTTAATTAAGCTGGTTAAAAATATAAACATTTGAATTTGAAAAAAGCTTTTTTTAAAAATATGAATTGCCAAAAGTAAGAGATCATTTTGTTGCCAAATTAGACGCTGCTTGCTACTGAGGTAATCTAATTGTTGATGCCTGCCAGACTTGTACCCCGTCACATTTTAAGATTATAGTAGGAAGTGAATTGTACTCTATACTATGCAAGCAACCAATTAGTTAAATGACGATTTTAGAATTCCTTTCCAAAATGTTTCAAAACTAAACCATAATGCCAATTTTGCCTGAACTCCAGAATAAAATAGTTTATTACTTCAAAATGAAGGCGTGGATTACTCTTAATGTGTGGACTTCTAGGGACCTCTTTGAAAAGTAAAACTTCAAAACTTTCAAGAATTATTTTTGGGGTAAAAATTTATTCTTGATAATTTAAAAAATGATTAAAATTCAACAACAAAGTTACACTACATTTTCAACTGGTGTACCGGGGGAGGGGGGGGGGGGGGGGGGGCTTTGGGGGCTAAAGGCCCCCCTCAAAACAGTTCTCACGAAGAAAAAGGAAGGGAAAAGAAAAAAGAAAAGAGAAGGGGAAAAGAGAAAAGAAGAGAAAAAGAGAGGAAACTGGTAATGTTTTTTTTTCATGGCAAGTGCGGATCAAAAGTGTCGGAAGTACGCAAGGAAAGGCGGTTTTTCAGGTCTGAAAACCTCTAAAACCTCAGGAGATTCAGGGGGCTCTGCCCCTGGGACCCGCGGCGGCGTTGACCCGCCACCCCACCAGGGGCACTAAGGCGGGCCCGGAGGACCCCCACCCGTTAGTCACTCCATTCGCTTGCTCCTCATGGTTCGACCATCTTTAGTCCAGCCCCCCTCAATAAAATTTCCTGGGACCACGCTTGAATTTTTTTTTTATTTTTATGTAATCTGCCAAAAGAGGTTACATAGGGATTGCTTTGGTGCATGTTGCTGGATATGTCTGTGGTCAAAAATGGTAACCCTAAAAAATTATACATATATGTCCACCAATTTTCATGACACTTGGATAATGTCTGGGTAGGTCCCATGCTGGTGCCTCATGTGACTGCTGACCTCATGTGACTTTTCCCCTGAACCAAACTTTGGTGGCAGATGACACATGCATTGGGTGAACGCTGTATTTTTCAACATGGAATTGAAAAGTTCATATTACTTCCGTTTCTTTTCAAGATGAAAATTCTCACTCCTTTCGAGTGAGCCCTGTAGGCACTCTTTAACAGTGGAATAACCACTCTTATGCATTTAGAGAGCAGGTTTCTGGCATCTAATAAGAGTGCACATTATTGTAGACATGTAATGGACCATAAACAAATCTGGGCGCTTCTTCAGAGGAAATTAATTGATATCATCACAGGTATATGAATGTCGCTGGGTTCAACACTTGCCAAATGTAGCTGGCATGTCATCTAAATATAACTCGCAATATCCTAAGTGTAAGTTGAGAACGACATGTCCTTTTTATAAATAGCAAGTGCTTAATTCAAGGTCAGTGCGGACTCCCATATTGGATGTGGAATTATTAGGGAGCCCCCTAACTATCTGGCAGTGGCGTAACCAGTGGGGGGGCCGGGGGGGCAAGCTGCCCCCCCGGACACCAAAAATCGGGAAAAATCGGGAAGGGGAGCCAAAAATGGGAAGGGAAAAAGGGAGAAGGAAAGGAGAAGAAGGAAGAGAAAAAGAGAAAGAAAAAGAGGGAAAGAGAAGAAGAAAAGGGAAAAAGAAGAGGGAAGAAGAGAAAAAGAAGGAGGGAAGAAGAGAAAGGGAAGGGTGAAGGTTGCCCAGGCTGGGTCTACTCGGCGAGCACAGCGAGCCGAAAAAATTGGCGCCTGAAAAATCGGGAAACTTCTTGAGTCTTGCCCCCCCGGAGGCTCGGGTCTGGTTACGCCCCTGCTATCTGGCTCTTCACCAAGGTTTTTTTTGAGAGCGATCTTGGCAGACAAATTGCCCAAATAGAAAAGTCCTCAGCTGAAGTGAAGCCATGGATACTGAATTTATGTTTCATTTCTGGGGGCCCAGACAAGTGGTAATATTAGACAAGAATTCCCTTGGAAAGGGAGATGTAACAGCCTTGGTAGAATGAGCTTGAATTAGCTTTTCACAATAAATCAAACACCCCATTTAACTAATATTTTAAGATATATACTTGTGCAACAGAATACCCAATCAATTTAATGACCCCAAAATGTTATGCCTGACATTTTGCAAAACAAATAAGAGAAACCTGTATGTTGTTTTTCAAAATCTCCCATTAAAGACACTATCAGTGACTCACCCGAAAGAGTCAAAATATTTTAAATTTGCAGGAATAGCTTAAAAGTGAAGAATAAGTCTGTAGAATTCTCATACGTTATTTTTTCCAAGTGAAAAATTGATAGAAAAGGAAGAAAACATCAGTGTCCAAAGATGAGAATCACCATTGAATATGTTAGGATGCCTAAACTTGATACAAACACGCAAAAATTATTTTTGGTGATTTTTTTTATTTTCTGGTTGAGCAAATCACTGATAGTGCCTTAAATGCTTTTCTTACTTTGTTAAAAAAGGGGGAAATGACAACATTCAATTATTTGTATTTCTTTAATTCAAGTTTGTGTTACTATATTTCGGTATCATAAAATTTCATACACCAAAGTTATATGCAGTTTCTTTCCAACTTAAATCACTGTGGTTCTTTTTTTCCTCAATAAAATCTTTACAAAGATATATTCTGCAGTAGGTTTTGATTTTGTCAAGGTTGAATGATGACTAAGCCTTAGCTGGTTATCGGGAACCAATGTCATGATACAACCATATATGTGTATTTTGTAATATACTTTAATCAGTGTTAAACTTTTGAATGCACATTGAGCTATTACATTTGTAATCCATTCTCCCCTGTAGAAGACTTGATCTAAATCTACCACAGAGGGGATATGTATTCCAAATGGAGTTAACCAATGGGCTATTTCCATTTGGAATCCTTGTGGAAGATTTAACCCTAAGAGAACCAAATCTCACAAAATCCCACAGCACTGAGTGATATCATCAAACAAAGAAACACATGGGCACAAAATCGCTGGCTGGGCCAGCGACACCATCGTAGCGTGGTATCCCGGATCATGGGTGTGAAGGGCCCGGGGTTCGAGTCTTACCCGAATTTGCGACTTTTCTTCTTCCCTCCTTCCCTCATTCCTTCAGTCCCTCCTGAGAGATAGGCTAGAAACAGATGTGGTGTTAGGGTTAGAGTCTTCCACAGAGGCGTGTGGATTTCAAATGTAGTCACCCAATGGGCTATTCTATTTAAAATCCATACTCCCTCTATGGAATATTTTTCCTAAATCTTCCATGGGGGATACAGATGTCAAATAGAATAGCCAATTAAGATGATAACATTTTGAAGTTCATGTTATTTCTATCTTGTTTCAGTTGTGTATCCTGAAACCTATTAATAATTAATTACTTTTAAAAATTTTGGTTTTTGAGGAATCGATCAGGCAAAGTGAGGCAAAATAATGTGTTTTTCTAAAAGTTAACTTCAGAACTGTGAATGTGAAAGCTTGCAAAATTATTCTGTTCATAAAAATTACTGTCCTATTACAGGCCAAATTTTTTAAAATCAAAATGTCTTGGAGGAACAATGAAATCTCCATTTAAAGGTGCAACAAGAGATTTTGAGGTACCCAAGATTGTGTCATAATAGTAATTTCATATGGATTGGACACTCAATAGATTCCTTACCTTGTATTTGGCTAGAGAAATGTCTTAAAAGATAGAAAAAAAGTGATTTGGTTTGCTTATATTTCAATATGAAACATAGGCTGAATTTCATATTTGCTCCTATACAAAATTATATATTTCACAATTTTTGTACCAAAGAAACATTTCTCAGTTTTAAGTTATTCTTTCAGATGGGGATATTTTTGATGGAAAAGCTTTACATCAGGGCAAAAATCAGTACTTTTGATTTTTTTAGGGACACCTGATATGTGAAATCTCTTGTTGCACCTTTAAGTATGAACACATATTCACCATCAAAAAGTTACATGTAATCTGATTATCACTATATCAAGTTCAACAGGGTCATATTTTACAGTCCTGAACCATGATTACAATGATCACAATGCTAAGTCTATGGCATGTAATCACATCTTGAAAGGTGAGTAATCATGTTACCAGAGAGTTACATAATCACTTTACCGACAGATACTAAAAATATTACCTCTACTGCCCATTATTGAAAATGCAGCCTTCTGATTGGTTTGTTTACTGCCCATTATTCTGCAGTAATGGGTCGCAAATGCATTTTCTCACTAAAACAAGATGTTTTAGATAATAGAATAGAAAGAATGGGTTTGCAGTATCATCTATGGGCTCATAATGTATACTCAACCAGAAAAACCTAGAATAATGGGCTTGGCTGTGCCTCGCCCATTATTCAGTTTTTCCTACCTCGGACACATTATTCGCCCAACAATGATACTGCATCACCCTTTATTTCTTACGTAAATGGTTCATATGAAAAATCTCAACTTTTAGGTAAGTTGGTTCATATGAAAAATCTCAACTTTTAGGTAAGTTGGGGGATGAGGCTATGGATCACAAAATTGTTATTTACCATTTTGACCAGTTGAATACTTGTTCCCTTTCCAAAATACCTCAGACTTTCTCAACTAATAACCAAAATACTTTGTAAAATTGAAAAGACATTGGCTAATTGAGCATGTGACCCAATAAACTCGCTATTGGTGCAAATTAATGATCTACACATATAATAAATAGTTTAAATACAAATTATGTTTTGATATTAACTATAAATTTCAAAGTTATATGATAATAACAAACTATAAATCATTTCTCTACCTCCATACAGCGATGCCATAACCTTGACGCAGCTTTTACACATGCGTCAAGATATGCTGTCTTTGTGCACGCGTGTAAAAATGCTGTCGCTTTAAGCCAGCGTGTGCGGTTTATTGGTGCGACATCAAATCCCGTGCTGACATCACTGCACAGAGGTAGGGAAATGGAGTATAATTGTGATTTTTTGAGAGCTTAGGTACCACAGCCTCTCTGGGGTAAAAGTATCAAACTAATTCAAATGAATTACTTCTCCCAAAATGAAAAAACAAAAATGTCCAAATGACATGATAAACATATAAAATATAGTCAAATATGGTAATTGAATAAGCCTTTTCACAATTGCATTTAAAACAATCACACAAAGCCGGTGTGGGAAAAAACTAAAGCCTTTGAGGCATGAAGAACTCAGGTTGTCTACTAACAGACAATACTCTTCTTTTTTCCCAACGATTCAAATGTAAACACAGACGTGGATTTAAGGTCGGATATGGTCAGGCGGTGACTGCGGTAAGTGACTTCCTCAGGAAACCATAGTTGGCTGTGTCTATTGCCCATGATCATCGTTGTTATCTTTTTAATAGTTTGTTCTACCTCCTCTTTGGTTACTATTACCAGTAGTGGGTTGGTTTTCTTATGACATACTTTCAATATTGATGTCAAAAGCAGATGGCAGAATTACCTCACCCGTCAACAGCAGAAGTTGTACAGAAGTTTTTTCCAAAATATGGCCTTGAACCTTCGTATTAGCTGTTGTTGCCTAATATAACATCATATATCAAGGACTCTTTCAAACTGTGATAAAATAATATATGTATTATGGAAGTTGAAATTAGTCCAAGGTTTAATTTATTAAACTTGTCAATTTGAAGGTGCATTCCATGACTTCTGCCCCCCCCCCTTTTTGTAAATGGTTCCTTTTCTTATATAAAATAAATCTGCATGGATTTTCATGGATGCTGCATTAGGTTTCTTGTTATAGGCAGATGTTTGTTTTGCATTCTACCATAAACTACTTTGATTTAATCTATAGACAAACAAAATTGGGGCACACATATTTACTAGCCCAACACCCAGAGGGGGCCGGCCGGCTGAGAAATCCAAAATTTTGACATTGCCATTGGTTTAAATTGTAATCCTGAAATCTTACAAAAAAATTCTAAATGTGCAATATGTTATCAAGCAATACTTTCTTATAGTCCATTTCTCTACTTCCGTGCAGTGATGTCATAACCTTGATGCACGTGTCAAGACATGCTGTCTTTGCGCCCGCATGTGTAAGCGCTGTCATTTTAAGCCAGTGAATTCACTGCACAGAGGTAGACAAATGGAGTATAGTTGAATACACATTTTGATACTGCGATCTATGAATGTACAGTGATACTACTGCAATGAGGAAACATAAAAACTATAGCCGTCTTTAATGAGTAATCCCCGGATCTTTAATCTAATCTTATACCTAACTTTAATCCAAAACTGGTAAAATCACAAAAAATTAACCCCGCAAAAATATCCCGCTAAGTAGTATGTAAAGTTTGCAAGTTGATCGTAAACAAAACAAATTGTTGGTTGCAACAATCAGAACTCGATTATATCAAAACTTCTAGCAAGTACTTTTAACAAGTTCAAGCAATGATGTTTCCAAAACATATGATTTGAAATAACAACCACACTTGAGGATTTCCAGCAGACTATAAAACATTCACAATAACCTGAACCCAACTCTGAAATCTTCTATAAATACTTCCATTCATATTACCAAGGGTCATGCTTCAGCTTAAACTGATCATATCATACACACCTATTTTCTTTGTAAACTCATATATTTCAACAAAGTTTTGAGTGGGATATTCAATTTGTAATCCACACTCCCCCGTACAAGACTTAACCTTATCTTCCACAGAGGGTGTGTATATTTCAAATAAAAGTACCCAGTGGGCTGTTCCATAAGGAATATATACTCCCCCTGCAGAAGAGTTACTCTGAGTCTTCAACAGAGGGGATGTGAATTTCAAATGTAGTTACCCAATGGCTATTCCATGTGGAATCCACACTCCCTCTGTAGAAGACTCTCACCTATAACTTTCACAGGAGATGGTGTATTTGAAATGGCATAGTCCATTTTTCTAAGATGTCCAGACCACTGGACAGGAATAGACAAATCCTGGAGTAAATATCCGGCAGATTCCAAGCGATGACTTATCGAGTGTGCGTGCAAAGGTAGAGAATGAATTGCTGTTTATCTTCGACCCACCAGATTAAGGTTATTTTATTCTTCCTTCAAAATTGTCATACGTACAAAACAGGTAGGTTAAAATAAGTTTTCAACAATAACAGCGATAGAGGTGTTTAAAAATAAGTATTAATCAGCTTTTACTACAGTAGGGGTAATGTTTATCTCTGCTAACACTCTAGCTCGCATTAATTTTGTTTATACAATTTGGTCAAAACACGTAAGAAAGTCTTTGGAAAAATTATCAAAACAGCATCTTTTATTGAGGGAAGCACGTTTTTCATTTTTAAAATTTCCGACTATTAGCAAACTGGTTAAAGCTTCTATCACCTTGAACTTTTTCTCTATGTCTCCTTAGGGCCTTGAAAAAGCATTATCAGATGGCTTGAGGTTAAAGTTTTATAGCAAGTCTAAAGAAATCTTAGTTAAAGGTTTGCCCTACCCAGGTTTTGGCCTTATGAAAGTAGGCCTACATAGCCAATGGCTTAACCTGCATTTGAGGTCCTGAGGGGAAATGTAGAATTGGCCCCAAAATGGCAACCATTTTCATCACCAATTTGCCACAAATTATTAGCCAGAGGGACATTCCGTCTCCTCCCCTCAGTCATGGTTATTATCATTAAAGGGCAATATGGCACATTTTTTGAAGAGCGCCCACAATTTTCAAAAATTTGATATTTTTGCACAGTAACGCGTTGTAATCGTCTCGGAACTATACCTGCGAACATGAATGCTAAAAAATGCGTATTTATTCACAAATAAGCGATTGTGTAATAGAATGGGATCCCAGATGGATGAACGGCAGAGATGGAAGTGCTACCGGGTTTTGTCCGTCCATGATGAAATGTGCCACCTCGAGAAAAATAACCTCTAACTTGACTGCCCGAACTATAAAAACAACTAATGGATTGAGCGTAGACGTACATGGTGCTATTTCCGGCTATTTCACATTGGAAGGCCGTTTCCAGCAGCCGTTGAATTATATAGGGATATCCCCGATAATAATTATTCTAGTACAAAATTACTTCGTTTGTGGCATCACATAGGACATTTTCGAGTAACCAATTCACAAGTATAGTTTACAGCCAGTTACCAATGCAACCCGTGTAAAAAAAAAAATCTTCCAAAATTTTTGAAAAACCATTGGGGGCGCCCTTCAAAAACATGTGCTAATATGGCCTTAAGGGGTTAACATCACCAAATCTTCATTAAGGGGTTACGATCATAGAGGTTACATCATCAAAGATTATTATAAAGTATACCTATCAAATATCATTGAGGTTACCTCATCAAATGTCATTAAGAAGTTACATCATCAAATCTTAAGGGTAAGAGGTACAACCTTTTTGGTATATCTGACAGAAGTTTTGCTCAATTAGTAGGTACAAAGCATACTCTCAGAAAGTTTTAAAAAAAAGTGCATTATTTTGCCTATATCCACAGAACTTTGAGTTGCTAGCCATAACTGTGAACCTCTGAAAATTAAGATTGTTTTGAACCAGCGTGGTGCGGACATCAGCATGTATGAACCCTTAATCTAGCAAAACCCCAAGTTAGCGCCGAGGTGATATTTCAAGTATGGCGGAGTTAAGTACCAATTAAGTTCACAACGTGTAAGCACATGATAACTAGCCAAGGGGGGTTGCCAGCATCTTCACTTAGCCCAGGCCTTAGAGCCAATTTGGAATCTTAATCTCTCCCGGCAGCTGGTCTTAACTCTTAATAAACTAGATATCTTAAGTTATTTCCTTAGCAAGAAACTGGGACCCGACCTTACTTCAATGATCAAACGCTGGCAAGTTTGTTTTTGAAAATGATTAAAAATGTTCTAGAAACACCCTAGTCTGCCATTATGTAGCTTTGAAAATGTTTACCTTTTCAGTATAAAGAATTTAAATGGAAATATAACCCACTGAACAACTGGTTAGGGTATCTTAGATGAATAATCAGGTGCACAGTGAACATTGTTGTGTTGTAATTTTATACAATCTTTGGAAACAAAAATAGGTTTAAAATTTTATCACCACCTTTTTGTACCGGAAGCGATATCTCGGGCGTGTCTACAACCTGTCAGATTACCGGACAAGTAGCAGAATGGTTTGCCAGTGTTTCTTGAAGGACTTAGACAGTGATGTTTTACAATATGTGATTACGAATTATGATGTGATTCATAACAGTTGTTTACAATGGTAAAATGGAAAGAGGAAAAAAGAATTTCTTAAGTCCCTACGGTGGGCATCATGATTCGAGTAATTTTGGCAAGGTATAATTTTCTTAAAGCGACAAAGTATTCTTTGAAATCAGCTTGTAACTTCTGACTTTCTCCAAAGCTTCTTTCTTAAAACCCTATGGCTGGTATTCTGAAAGGATGTCTAACTTTAGACCCAGAGTTAAACCAGGGTTAGTTCTACAGGAGTGGATCTTTTTTCTTTCAAACTACTGTTGAAAGTTAAATGTAACGGAGGAGAAAATGTCTCATGGAGGGGACTTTTGGGCCCATCCATGAGAAATTTTTTCTAAGCCATTACAGCGCATTTTAGAGTGTGATGGGAAGGAAAAAAAGGTCCACACCTATTGTAGGACTAAACCCTGATTGACCCAAATTCTAAAGTTCGGACTCACTTTTCAGAAATTCCAGCCTATGAGTGCTACCATGGAAGGATGGTAGAGTGTTTACCTAATCAATGTATTCTTCCAAAAATTTTTGCACTGATTGTCACGTGAGTTTATGTACCCAAAAAGTACCTAAATGAACAGAATACCTAACCCTATTGGAAATTCAAGTATTTTTGTCAAGTGCTATTAAACTTCATATAACAACCAGTGCAAAAATTTTGTATGAAAGAAATTGCATTGTGGGAAGAACCACTCTACCCCCTCCTCAGTGCACCTGTCGATTGGTTCACAATGGAACCTATGTGGTTTTTTGCAAAGAGGTTCTATATAGATAAGTGCAAATTCGTTCGTATCTTTAAGAAATTTCCCATCGTCTCGATGTTTTGCCGACCACAATAGAAAGCATAGAGTAAACAATAGAAAGCAATGGCTTGCCTCCTCCGCTTCTTCCCACATACGTGGGTGCCGCTTTGCATATAACACTAATCGGTAGTATACAATTTATGTAATGTGGTAGAGGTGCCAGTGTAATAATAGTGGCACTGTATCAGTGTGTCTCAGATACTCTTTTTCTCTCATCATGCAATTCGCGCTTAGGTGAAAAGATTTATTCATTGATGGGCGGTTTATTTAAATCAAGACACTGACGTGTCCATTTCATTCGTTGTTCTGGCATGGGTAGGACAAAATTTAACCACCCAATAGCACCCACCATCCACCAACTGATATTTTGGGGCGCTTGTTTGTATCGAATTGACATTATTTGTTGTATACAACACACACCAAAACTAATAATTATTCCGTGCAATATTCACAATTTCAGCGCCCAGCACGGACACGTGGGTTTTGAATGGGCTTCCCCCCCGTGTGTTTTTGAGCCAATCAGCAGCAATGTAAGATGGTGTATATAAGAGTTTAATATTTGTAAGCTGCATTTCAACTGGTTGATGGACATGAATGTATGATTAATTTTTAGCCAATCCAGATGCTGTCACTGAAAGGCAGGTAGTGCTCAGGGTTAACATTTTTTCACACTTCTTTCTCAGAACTGGGTTGTTCCATTTAGAATCCATTCCACCCCATGAACACTTTAAAACCAAACTCTAATCTCCCATGTTTGGCCTACAGGTTTAT
Organism: Ophioderma brevispina; assembly: GCA_023653785.1. NCBI lineage: Eukaryota > Metazoa > Echinodermata > Ophiuroidea > Amphilepidida > Ophiodermatidae > Ophioderma > Ophioderma brevispina. Next base: position 10,858 of record JAMKCH010084325.1, on the reverse strand, counting down.
TATTCCATTTGAAAATCATGCTCACCCATGAACGAATTTCACCTAAATAATCAAAATTTGCTACTTCTAAAAGTAATCATTCCAAATTGGAAATAATTGGAATGGGTTTACCATTGGACAAGTGTGAGAAACTGTCAGAGCTTTCATCGGCGTAGCTCTAACTTCGTCAGGACAAATGAACTAAATGGTAACAATGTGGGGCTGTCACTTGTTAACTTGTGGCTTGAAAAGAGCCATCCACATTCACAACTGTTTTAAGTTAAAGATTCACTCTAATGTTTTCACTTACTCTGTAACAGGGACAACAAAATGAGGTCATAACCTTCACCCTTTTACCCCCATTTTCGTTACACGTATCAGTTGGGGATTATTTTAACATGATAACACAACATTTTAACTGAGCCCCTATCATGCTTTTCAAGATCTAAGAATCTGTATTGACACTGACAAGCTCTGACGACACTTCTCGTTTTATCAAAAATGGCAGATTGTGGCTTTATGAGTTCATATTCACATTCAACATTTACACGGTTCATCACATACAGCTTGTTCCAAAATCAGTAGCTCTTTTTTTTGGATGAAATTTATTGGTATTCTGATCTGTGATCCTAAAACAAAGAGGGATATAGCTCTCTATACACTCATGTTAAAAATTGATGTTCATGTATGCCTCTACTAGTTATTCATATAACTTTTGGATCAAACTACATTTTTATAATGCATGATAGATTTGATATATTGGTGTATACTTATTGCTTTCTATATTCCTCTGCTGTTTTTACCCATTTATTTCTATTATAAATCGTGCTATAACTAGACTTTACTATTCCAAAATGAAAAAAAATTGTCAATATTGGCCAAATTCGGAAACCTGAACACCTACTTTTGTCTTCGAACTAGTCCTACAAAATCATGACACAACTCCAAAAGTTGATTTTTTTTTGGTTTGCATTTCTGGTGCGTTTTTAGTTTTAAGAACTATTGTTAATCTTTATAAAAAACCAGGCCGAGGAACACCTGAACAGTGAGTTGTGCTTGCTCCTATTCCTTTTTAGGTATTTATCCCGATAATTCTGGTCAGAAAATAACGACATCATGGCTTTAATAAGGTCAAGCTGTGAGTGTCCTTGGTAACACTTTCAATTTCTATAGGTGACCAATAATGCAACATAAAACAACATTTTTGGAATTATCAAGGGCAATATTTGATATTGCATTTTTGGTCACCTGACTTAAGGCCTTACTCAGAGATTTTTTAAATATGAATTTTTTGTGTAGCAATTAAAAACAGTCATCTAGAACCTAAAGAATTTTACCTAAAATGATTAATTCCAAGTTACATGATGAATCGGATTTTTCGTTTTCCATGCAGTAAACATTTATGCACAGGATAACAGTGCCATAGGATACTGTGTATACCGAAAATTCCGGATCCTGAATTTCTAACACGTTGGGATTTTCTATATGAGGACTTTCGTTGTTTAGCTTATGTTTCAAAACGTGATTAGTATATGACAAGCATTAATTTAGCAAAAAACACGATTTGTTGAAAAATGCGTGCGGCCCCATGGGAAAATCTCTAAGTCAGGGCCTCTATTCAATTCAAAATTTGCTTGCTATAACTAAGGATGTTAGTACTCCTTTTCAATACATTTTCATACCAAATCTTAATACCACTAACAACACTGCAAAGTTGTCAAACTTCCACGTTTGTCAAAGATCAGTCCAGTTCACAGTCACCAAGTAGTGTTGCCAAACTATCAAGGCGCCGAAACACTGGCAGTGAATCTTTCTTCACTAGCGCATTATTGACATGTCAGTGCCGATACCAAGAATAGTTATCCCTGACTCAGATTTGCACTCTGATAATTAGAAAGGATGTAAAATTATAAAACACTGTTAGTTTTTATGGAGGGCAAAAGGCTTATGTGTATTCAACTAATCAGCATTGCCATTCTAAAAACCTTCCTTCACATAACAAACTATATTGTGATGATGCAAAATAGGCTACAGCAGATGGACTCCATGAGCCCCCTATGGAAGGTACAACTTGAATTATGCACATGCCTTTCATATGGGGTATTGAATTTGTTTGGAATAGCCATGGCCTGGTCATGATCAATGCATGGTTGTCATATGCACTGCATAGGACACTCATACATTGATCATGACCTGGCCATGGCTATTCCAAACTAATCCATACCCCATATGAAAGGCATGTGCATAATTCCAGTTGCGCTTTTCATAGGGTGTATAGAATTCATCTGTTTTAACTGAAAAAAAACTATGTGTTCTTTGTTACATTTGTGAACATTTTTTGAAATAAATAAAAACATTTTCCTAACTGACTCTACCTCTGGAAGAGTGTTGATGGATTAAACCAAACATGTTTGTTTTGTTTTGGCCTTATTATGAATGGACTCTTTCCACACTAGTTGGAGAAAGGACAAAAGTACGATTATTGTAGCAATCACTGTCAACAACCTAGAAAAGGAAACGTCCAGTCAATATCCTAATGACTACCTTTCACATGTATATTTAAACATTAATTCAAGTAGCAGATCTTTGCAATAGTTAACCCTATGGGCACAGTCAGGCAATTATAATCGTTCAATGATGAAAATTTTCACATTTTTTCCAAAAATTTTAAATTTATGCATTTTAATTTCCATATTCAGAATAAGCATGAAAAATGCATTCAAATGAGTACAAACAAGCCTAGTCTTAGGTCAGTGGTTTTAGAGATGACCAAACGTAATTTGGGAAGCCATCTCAAATACCAGGCTCTGACATATGCGTATGCCATATATAGAATCTACCAGGGCTGAAAGGGTTAATTCAGGAACAAGTATGAGTGCCGGTTAGTTTCGGTTTAGGTACTATTGGTCAGGCTATGCGGTTACTTGATGCCAAGGGTACGAAATCAGGAAATACTTGGAAACCGCAACAGATCATACAGCCAACGAATCTAGGTGAATATATGGCAACCAATTGAAACATTATGCAATGATGCTATAGATGGAATCTTAATAATTCTAGGCCAAGGTTCAAGGGGTGGCTAGACTATACATAGCTATATGGGTATTATTGAGAGGAAGTTGATGATAATTATAAAAGGTCTATTGTTCAGACACATCTTTGTCTTCAAGTTTCAAAAGATTCTCACCCCTAAACAAGATGACATTTCCATAGATTTCTTTCAAATATAAAAAATCAACCTAAAAATAGGCTGAGGTTAATATAAGTACTACATACACAAGAAGATTCTTACCCTAACTACTATATCTGCTACTCCACCTGTACTCTTAGCTCCACTCTAAAGGTACCCCCCCCCCCTTGAGCTATTATTGATGCAAGACCTACAACTAAAGATTTATGAAGTACACAGTCACACTCCACAGTAGCTTGTTTTCTTAGCAGTATCTATCTAAGTGTACACTCAAGTTACATGGTTACTTTCCAAGTTACTGACAGGTACACATAGATACCACCAGTGGAAGAGTACCTCTGCAGCTACTCCTAGTACCTTCACAGGTACTCTGCCACCAAATGTCTAGAAGACAAAACTTTGACCAATAAAAGTGCCAAACATTTCAATGTTGTTTAGTCTTTTTTTAATAGTGATTTGAATTGCAATAGCAGAACATCGTGACCAAAATGTTAACTAAAGAGAAAGAAACTGGAGAGAGACAAATTAAAAGTGACATTGAAGCTCATGACATTTAAACGAGAGTATGATCAAAGGACTCCTTGTATCATGAACTGTCATTTAGGTACTCCATATGTACTTAGATGGATGAATAAACCAACTTTTTGACCTTGTGTGACGTGGTTCCCAGTAGGTTACTCCATGGCTACTCAAGTAGTATTTAAAATCTACTCCTATGAAGATTTTGATGTGTATATGAAAGTCTACTAAAATTTTTGGTTACATGTGGTAATTAGTGGAGAAGAGGCTTTACATCCTGTCATACCCCTTAGCCCAAATATTCAAAGTGTTAACTTGAGCAAGTGTGGCTTTGAAAGCTGGTTGCCTAACGACCATTGACAACAAAGCGAACTTGATCCTTGGCATCATGGAGGCCTATATTATTTGAAATTGTTTCACTGAAGAATTTTATTCTGTCAAAATAAGTCATTACCCCCAATTTGGCTTGAGCTATTGTTTTTTCTGCATTCAACAACAAAATACCTTTGTTGTTCATGAAAAAATAAATATTTACATTCTACTTTGTGTTCAAATAACTTTAACCTTATGTTTGATAATTTTATTCTATAAGGACGACATGGAGATGAACAAAAGTCATGAAAGAAATGTTTGCAAGATGTGATTTAACATCTGAGTGAAAAACCAAAACCTGTAACTTACTGCTTAACCCTATTCAATTTACCCTGTATATGAAAGTAAAGGTATCCAACCACCGATATGTGATACATGCAACATGGTGCTGTACATTGCTGATACTTTATTGGTTTTAAAAAAGCTAGAGATAATTATGTTTTTTTATATCCAATCTTTTCATAGATACTATTAACAATGCACTTTTATTTACTATAATTGTACATCATAAATGGTTTGTAAATCAAGTCAGCAGTTTAAAAATCTAATCAAAAATGCTTTAAGGTTACTAGGTATCAGGAAAAAAGCGAAATAAATGAGCAGAATCACAGATGTCCTTTACCCTTTTAACACAATAAGGGACCTTACTCAGACCTGTCCTGAATTAGCCAATTTGTTGACGTCATTCCGACGTAGCCCACTACTATTAATTGGTCCTGGGTAGAATAAAATAGTGTCCTCTTCACTAGGCCTGAAGTAATCTATACATGTGAAAATCAAACTTTTGAATGTATTACAGGAGGTATTTTTGTGTATTAATTTTTTGGGTGAAGTTTACAGCATTTAAAAAATTTTGCTCTTTGCTCAATTTGGCAGTTTCAAATACTATACCATTCCACCATATCAGGGATCATAAATAAATCAGGATAGGACACTCGATCAAAGAGAGTAGAGGCCATACTGCAGGAAATCTGCATGTGAAATCTGTATAGTTATAGTTCGCCAGGCGTCCGTGGCGCTTCTTACGCTCACGTCATTCCCGGTAATACGTCATGCTGCATAAATATTAGCTAATAGGTAGCTTATCGAAAGTGGGTGGCGATATCAACAATCGATATCGAAATCGGTCTCTGGGATTTGTAACAGTGGCAAAAGCCTGACCATATGGGTCAATCTATTTTTTTGTGGATTTTAATATTCAGATTCTGAAATAACCGTTGAAAACTGCAAGAATACACTCTAAGCAAATATTTCCTGTGAATGAGAGTGTGTTGTTTGTAGAGGGCTAAATGATTGAAGAAATGGTATGCCTAGAAAATTTGTATTTAGGTCTTGTAAATACTTTACTACTTGACAAACATATTTGCATGATTAAAGCCCACAATCAGTCCTTGTTCTCAAATTCAAAATAATAGTTTATCTCTAAATTGCTAATGATCAGGTCATATCAAAACCTTACTTACTGTTCTTTGTGACAAAACAGACATAAAGCATTTTTAAGCCAGTCTTGAAGAAGCCATTTACGACAGGTTGTTTTACTAAAAATTTCATAAAAATCATTTTTTTTGACAATACAACGTGTCAAGCTTAGCCAACTTTACACTGTTACAGGGGTGGTTACTAAAACCATTTTCAATATAACAGTGTAAATAAATGGACTGATGAAAATTGTGGGGGGGGGGTTTTGTTTACAATTTTGAAGAAATCGCAGATAGTAGCTTTCAAAGCAGGAATCAGAGATTTTGAAATAGATGTTTGGTTGTTGTATGAATAAGGCTAATATGAAGACAACCATTATGTACATATGTAAAACCTGGGATTTTAAATTGGGAGGGGTGGGTGCCATCTTGGGGAAGTTCCTGGACTCAGCTCTTTAATAAGTGAAAACAATTGGCACAACAACTTCAGTTAAAACAATCATGGTACTCCGTCGGTTAGGTTACCATTTTCTGAAGGACATATGACTGACAAGGGAAGTGGTTCCAGGTATGCATGAGACCATAGACCCTCACCAGTAGTTCCTAAGCTCCCAGTTTGAAGCATTAATTCAGTTCTTAAAGGGCACTTCAGTGATTTGATAATCAGAAAATAAAAAACATAATTCAAAAATGATTCTTTGTAGTAACAAGTATAAGCTTATGCTAAATACCTATAAATGCTCAGGACTGAACGAACGTAAATACGACAGAAATAGGATATTTAGCCATTACTGTCCATATGGACACACAACATGTACTGAATGGAGAGTCATATTATGAACAATGGTGTTTTATTCCGGTTCTGTCAATTTTCCAGTAGTAAAAAATAACTTATGAGAATTCGAGAGGATTGTCCTTCACTTTGAATCTATCATGGCAAATTTCAAATAGTTTTAATCTTTTGAGGGTTGAACACTGATAGTGTTCTATAAGATATCTTTTAGAAAAGAAAATTGCCTCAGGAGCTAAACTTTAGCCCAAATTTTAGTTCCAAGCCTACAATTTCTCAAAAAATCAGTTTAAAGACCCTACTTTGAGAGGAAAAACAGTTTCCCACACCCAAATTTGGAAACCAGGGCAAGCAACATCACATACCTCCTTAAAGTTTGAGGTTCTACCTGGGCATTTGTACCAGAGCTGTAATGTAATAGATAGGGTCCATGAAATGTTGTTCTTTTCTCATCATGCAGTAGGGGGAGGGGGGGGGGGGTACTTCCTGATGATCCATTCTTGTCCTCATGCCTAAGTTAAAAAATGCCTCAAGCAAAATGGATATTAGCATAATGTGGATGATTAAGAGTACCCCTGGAAATAATAGTGTACAAGTCCTCAACAGATTCCAAAATGGATGGGAATTGAGAACTTCAATTGAACTACACACTTCCACTGTGCAAATTTTGTTAAGGTCTTACACATGGGGTACAGATTGCAGATGGAACGCCTGTTACTATCTCGTAATAAACCACCCCAAGCATTAGTGGTGAAATATGCTTAACACTAGTGGAGGCAAATACAAGGTTGTGTTTACCAGTTCAAACTAATATTCACATGCCAACCAGGCACTCCATGGATTAACCCAGATACGTTCTGCATATTTTCGTCTGACTGCAAAATGGTTGCACTATTTGCCAACAGATTGGTTACTCAATGGCAAAATGTTGCATTTCATCTTTCACGCCACGATGAATTGGCTGTAATTACTCCCCGTTTTATTTTCAATATTTGGCCAAAGAAATTTAGCAGTGACGGTCCACTGGTGGGCAGAAGACTTGATGATAATCTTGCGGTTTTTGTCGTAGGGTTATGCTTGGGGGAAAGGAACAACACCCTATCATTATGCTTACAAGACTATTTTCAAATGTCATGAAGCTGTTATGTTTGTGGAAAGTTCAACGTTCACACACAGGTATTGGGTAATTACAGTTATGCTTATAAATTAAATTAAATTTGAGCTTCCTAAGTTTGAAGGCTAGACAAACGTACTTACGTACACACACCATAGTGTGGACTTACTCTGTATGTAATCATGGTAAATATAGGTGGCCATCTTTTTCAAGGGGGGATGGCCCCAATTTTAAGGTTCTATAAATTTTTCATCTTGAGAGAATGGCCTTCACCCCAAAACCACATCTGTAAAGTTTCGCGGCCGTATGTAACCCGTTTTAAAGTCAGAGCGATAAAAACGTGATTTGGTAACCCTCATGAGCCACTATGTAAAATTATATGGTCGACAAGACCAAAATGGGGCATTATTTTCACTCATAGCACTCCAAACCAAACACCTTTAGCCCTAATATTTCACAGGGTAATGAGGGAAAAATAGTTAGCTTTCTTCTGATACCAACTTTTTGACCACTTCCGGTAAAATCTGGGATCCCTGGGACGATGCTATTAGTGATCGGGCCAGGACCTTTAAATTTTGATTGCTGCCACCGCCGGCTGCTGTATCATCTGCAAAAATTAATGCTATGACCAACAGACTTACTCACAAGATACTCTTGCATGCGATGATGAGCAAGGAAAAAAAGTTGGTCTAAGCTCCTGCCACATGGGTGCAAAAAAATCACATTTTAATGCATTTCTTTTTTTAAAGTTTCAGGAAAATTAATTTTTTTAAAAACGGTTAAGGAAAAAAAAAAACAAAGGGGAAAAAGAAAACTTGTTAAATTGTAAAAGGAATTTCCACATAGCACATAAACTTTTTGACTAAATAAATGCATTATAGTTGGGTTGAGATAAAGAAAGCCAGAGATTGATAAACTTTTCTTGGGGGGGGGGGCTTTTCTTTAAAGGGAGTTTTTCTGAATTATTATGGTGTATATCCCTGTCACCTGGATTTGCATGTTAATACAGTATTTGTACAATTAAAAGCAGGGATTCACAATCTTTTTAGCACAGCATCCCCCACAGCGGGAGAGTGAATTTTTCATCAATCTCTTTGTCAATTTTCTTGTTTTTAACTTATTAAAATTTAAGATTAAATCAGAGAAATGGTATTTTGTTATTTGTTCCAGAAATCTGACACCACACCACTTGTATTGAGTTCTAAGACTATAGGAACAAGTATTTTCTATACTAATCTAAATTGCATTTAAATTGATCTAATTAAGCAAAAAAACAAAAAAAAATTTCCATGCTATTAAATTCATTCAAATGATTAAGAAAAACAAAACAAAAAAAAAAAAACAAAACGCAACAACATCATCACAACATCATTGCCATAAATTCCAAATTCACAACATCAACAGATTAAGTAATCACAGAGTCCACACATGGAATTCTCTCTTACATCAAAGCACATCCGTACAGGGCCTGAGCAACCAATCTCAACACTCACTAATCCATTAATTACACCACCAAATTAATAAATTACTACATGCCTAACTGGGCCAAAATCCAACCCTATGATATAGGAAATAGAAGCTAGCTATATTTAGCCTGTCAGATGTATTTTCCTTCCCACTACTTTCATATATCAAATTAAAAATTTAGTTGTTCGTGTTGACAAAGACAGGTGTACTGGAAGGCAAATACACAAGGAGAGTTTCCAAAAGTTTTGGACTCAGTTCTTATTCATGGTATTAATTTATTTTGGATTTTTAAAAAGTCACAACCCATATGATGCAGGCTTTTTTTTGAGGTCTTGGTCTATTATAGTATTTAGGCCTAACTGCATTATCTATTTTTATTTGTGCTTCAGAATTATCATAAATGAGGCATACAAAATTTGTTTGTTGTTGCCTGAAATATTTGGTGGCGAACAATCAGAGACATGATACTTAAAGGCTGACTCAGAGTTTTCCGGAGAGGGGGCTTCAATTTTCATACCACTTATGTTTTTTGCGCATATCCTAATGCTTGTTGAGAGTTTCTTCTTTTATTCTAACACGGTGGTGGAAATAGCAAGCTTTAGCGAAGTCCTAATATAGAAAATCACAACTTTGTTATCAAAATCCGGGCTCCAGAGTTGTGGTTTTGTTATACAAAGTATTCCTATGGCACTGTTTAGTATAACTGTTTACTGCACCAAACTGACAAAACCCCGATTCATCTCAAGCTTGGAATTGATATCATTTTAGGTGACTATCTTTAGTTATAGTTGATTATTTTTTAATTAAATACACAAACAATTATATTTCAACATCTTGAGTCAGCCTTTAGGAAAAGCTTTAAAAATTTTTTTACAGATGTATAGAAGGTCCATTTGCTTGGTTACTCAGAGGTTTTATCCTGCTATATCATGCAATGAAGCCAATCAGAGATGCCTACGAACAGGTGGTCGACCTCGGGGTTACATTAGATCAGAGTTGTTCTGTTCTCATGCTTCAAAAGCATCCCAAATTATGTGATGTTCGGGTGAATTTCTCGAAACCACTCTCGATTTTACAACTAATTTTGTTATTTTTTGTCTTTACAAAAAAATTGGGTCAGTTTGGTTATATCAAACATTTTTGTTCTTTCCCTTTTGGCCTGAGGGTAAGGAAACTGCACACATGCACACATATTGCTGTTGGTTATATTTTCATCAGGGGAGGATGCGTAACTGTGTTCTTCTTTGGAGGTTGTATATGTGCCCAACTGTTCCTTAGAACATTCCGCCCAGAGATGAAGGTTTTAGGAAATTTCCTAAATGCAAGAAAGATGAAGGCCTGTTGTTAAGATTGCTATTATTTTAAAGGATGTTTCAGACATTACATATTTAAAGGTGAAGGAGATATGCCATTCCTATATTTGTAACACAGACTTGTGTTGTATGTTTACAATGTGTACCTATGTATTCAAAGGTGCTTGTTCTGATCGCTTTGGGGACCCCCTGATTACCCGAAGACGTATCGATTTTGATACAGATTGACAAAGGCCGTATTTTTCTCATGGTCGTCCTGAATTTGAGCCCTCAAATCCATTTCAGATATAAACAAAAAATGCCGTTTTATTGGTTAACCATCCAATATTAGCCAATATTGAATAGGACTTTGCAACATGCATTATTTGCGTTACCATCAAAAACTGCAAGTTTGTTTCCCACAGTACGTGATGGGGTGTCGTGCAAGTGTTATTAGGCCTCTCATATCAAGTAGAGAACACAATACACTAAATTGGAAACAAGCACCTTTTAAAGTAATAATCAGGATATATTGTCAAATTGATTGTCTGCTTTTGCTCTTATACCACTGGGTACTAACACTATGATACAATCTGCTGGTTGGCTCCAGGACAACAGCACACATTTCACAAGTATCCAATAAGTATAAACTGATATTCTTAAAGGCACTATCAGTGATTTGCTCAACCAGAAAATCGAAAAAAATCCTAAAAATCA